>KZ651503.1:635472-665221 GCA_001010745.2 Gerris buenoi
GTTTGGATTCACTGTGGTTCCATAATGTGCTAAGGCTTGAACCTGTTTGGATTCACTGTGGTTCCATAATGTGCTAAGGCTTGAACCTGTTTGGATTCACTGTGGTTCCATAATGTGCTAAGGCTTGAACACGTTTGGATTTACTGTGGTTCCAAAATGTGCTAAGGCTTGAACCTGTTTGGATTCACTGTGGTTCCATAATGTGCTAAGGCTTGAACACGTTTGGATTCACTGTGGTTCCAAAATGTGTTAAGGCTTGAACCTGTTTGGATTCACTGTACTTCCTACTAGAACGGGTAGGAGGAACCACTTGTTTGAACCTTGCAATTAGGTCATCACTTAGGCCCTTTTTACGCCCCGTGGTAGAGAATTCCAGCCACTTCACACATCATACTAAGTCCAAGAAAAAAATTATTTATTTATTTTTCAAAATCTTAGGAGCACATTTTAAAGATATGGAGTTGTTTTAGTTGAATTGTGAGGAACTTAATAATAGAGAATAAAACTGAAGTAGTAAGATCATACTGTCAATAGTAATAAAAATAAAAGTTCTAAAATTTGCAAAGGGTTTGGCTCCTGAAATGCTCAAATCCTGGATTTTTACAAACAACAATGGATAATAGAACAACAAGACTTAAGTATTTGAGACAGGAAAAAAAGTTTAAAAAGTTTCAGAATTTAATTTGTTTTTCAGAACATCGCAATGCTTTCCTTGCATTCAGTAAGTGTGGAAGCAAAAATTGAAATGATATCAATAACAAGCCTAGAGACTCAAAGCATTTACATTATTAAAGAAGAAAGGTGCAAACCATATAAAACTATAAAAGAAACAATAAAGAATGAGTAATAATTCTTACACTGTAGTTAGGACCGACAAATCTAAACCAAACTTCAGTAGAGGAAACTATTTTAGTAATGAATACATCCCAAGTCTCCGTTTCAGGATATTCCATCTTACCTAGAGGCATCTTTATATCATCATTATCTTCGTCCTAAAACAAAAAATAAATAAATAAATAAAATAAAATAAAATATTATTTAATAAAACATCCATTTTCTAAGTTGGTTACAATTGCACCTCAGCAGAGCTATGCTGCAACCCCAAATTAAACTATGGTTTTAACCTCGAGACATATAATTAAATTCAATATACAGCCATCCCTTTATATTCTGAGTTCTGAGGGAATTTCGTTTCACTCCGCTAATAACTGTTGTGGGAAGTGTTTTTGCTTTTTCTCTGACGATGCAAGCACAAAGATTTCTTGTCTAATCCTAGACCTATAAGTTCAAAACATTTCTTATTCTCTTTAATTTTACAACCCTGGTTTTCAAACACATCTTAGCGGTGATCGGGGCACTTTCCATGACAATTGAGTCGTTTATTTTACCGTTGATTATCAAAACTGCTTATATTAAGAGATTACAGAAATTAATCTTTTTTCAATAACACTAATTTCAAGAAAGGGTCTCTCAGTTGAATAAAAAATAACTTATAATAAGTAAATAACTAACTCCCTTAAGAGTATTATCTCCTCTGAGAAGATACTTATAAGAGTAGATCCAGATGGTTCTAGAAACATCTTAGGTCCTCTTAAAAATAAAGGAGTATGGTGTCTCAAAGTGTTGCCTTTAACCAGCAAGTACAAAAACGTGTTACCATCTACACTAAATGTGTAAATAAATCATTATTGATGATAGTCCAGGAGATAGTGAGCAAAAAAGTGTCTGACTAACATCAAGCTATGATTTTGTATACAAGTCAATCTTTTAGCGCCTTTTAAGAATATGTGGTCGGCTAAGTTCGACTGTGAGACATAGCTTGGTAGTAGGAGTAGGCGTTTGAAAAAAAAACAACCGGTGGAGAGCGGCCATTTCTCACCAATTATGGTGGACAATGTGATTTTCATGATCCTGAGTACAGAATTAGTTAGTAGAATGAAAATCAAGTTGATGTTAGTTTGTCCCTTGACAGGTAACTACATTGATTTTTAGTAATATTTGAATAACTAACATATCAAGTGTGAAAATAACATCGGCTTGAAAGGCGCTAAAAGATTGACTTGTAAACCAAATTCTAGCTTGATGTTAGTCAGACACTTTTTTGTACACTATCTCCTGGACTATAAATATCAGAGAATGGAAAATTATAATAATACACTGAAAGGATTATTTAGGAATTTTAGGACGGGAAAAATTCTAACTTTATCTATTCAATAAGAGAAACAACTTTTTTTAAATATTTTTTTTAGTAAAACGAATACCGACACTGCTATGAAGTAAAAAAAATCGCAAAATTAATTAAAGCGGACCTAAACGTTTTAAATAAAGAAAACAACGTTTTTAATGATATCTTACGTTCTAACCTAACGATTTAATTAAAACTTCATACACATCGTCTAAAGTATAATTGAAACAGGCATGTAAAATTTCAACCTGATNATGTTAGGCCGTTTGAGTGTAAAACTTACAACCCAACTTCGGACCTAACGGTGAAAGAAAAGAAAAGCTGGTATGAGAAGGGGTAAAAATAAAGCTAAATCAAGAAGCCACAATTAGTAAAATCAAATGAATAAATTCTTATATTTATAAAGTAAAATAAAGAGAACAATAGCAAATAAAATTATTAGCATAAAATACTACCAGAAAGTATTTAAAGATATTAATAATAAAAACAAGTTAGTTAAATAAAATCATGTAAAAGAAATTTATGAAGTATGCAGAATCTTTTAGTTATATGATATTAATTATTAAGATAAAATAATTATTAAAAGAAACTACTTTGTTCTAGATTTAAATAGATAAGTGAAAATAATAATAATAATGAAATGTCTAAACCCGCAATACAGAAGTGAGGGGTGAGAAGTGTGAGCCTGGAGTTGGAGTGGAGAGCCTGGTGGAAGAGAGCAGTGGAGAGAGACAGCAGCGTCTCGAACGTCTTGAGTCGGGTAGAGTGAGTAGGGCAGCTTACGTCACAGTGCGGTGACGTAGTCTCGGATCTCGAAGGGAGTAAGAAGTATGATGTGACTCAGAAAGGTGGCAAGGGCCAGTAGCGGCACGGTTCCTTCTTGTTTCACATTCAGACACCGACTGAGGAGTAGAAGGTAGAAGGGGGTAGACAACGTAGAACGGTAGGCTGTAGGCTCACAGGTCCACTTCCTCTCAAATAATTAAATTAAAATCATGAAACATCTAATTCTAGATATAATCATTTCACTCATCGTTCAAATAATAATTGAATTAGACTCGGTTAAAACGAACAAATAATGAAATTAAGAAATGGTTTCTTAGTTTTAACATCTCTTGTAGAATTAGAATTACATACAAAATTATAAGAAAGTTAAAAGCAAAGATCGCTTTAGGTAACGGCCTTAACAGTCACCACAATTTTTAATTAAAAATTGTGGTGACAATATTGTTGTGTTACATTTTATTAACCTCTCTAGTCATAATTATGAAGTGGTACCACAAAATCTTAGTCAAAACAACCAACTATTTATTCAATACATATTAATTTGCAAGACACTCGCTTCCTGTGACATCAAATACCAAAATAAATATAAAAAAAATATCCAATAATTTATCTTTTCTTAATTTGTTCAAATCATATCACATGAAAATTATTAAGATTTAAAAGAAAAAAAAATTATAAACTTACATAAATAGTTTTAGCGACCCTTATGACATGAGAGAAATCTGCCAACTTTTCGGAAGTCAAAATATCTGTGTCACTGATCACATCAACCCATTTCGACGGAAGTCTTTCACCAAATTTTTCTTTATAATCGCTTTCGATTTTATAAGCCCACAATCCGTTTGAAAAAGCTGTCACCATCTAAAAAAAAATAATTTATATTTAGAAAAAAAAAAATAAATGAAAGAAACCAATAAAACTGTGAGAAATTTAATAAGTCAACACACAAAAAAATAAAACCTAATACGTGTCACTAAAATGGTAATTACTTGTTTATATGGTCCAAATCTGCCAAAACCGTCTATATTAAATCTTTTTGACTAAGTTTAAAAAAAATCTCATTGGAAACAACCCAGACGTGCTATTACCCTTATCAAATTTTTTACTACACATTATCAAATATTGATAAAGGAACAGTATACAGTATTAAATTTCTTGTGATATAATTTCGCCTGGGTTATATCTCTCATTCTCAAGTATAATAATATTTAATATTGAATAAATAAATAAATTAATAATTTTAACATTCAATTTATTTTTATTTGATAGGATCTAAAATAATAAATATTTTTACTTTCTTCCTTCTTAAAGTGCAAAAGATGAAAATATATATATATATTTTTTTTTAAAATAATTTTTTCCGTGGTAGGTTGTGAAATAGTAACTTAAGAGCCTAAAAACATAATCAAAATCAATTTTTTCATAACGTGAACTTAATTTTTTTTTTCTTCCCTGCTGGTAGTTATCAAAACTTCCATTTTTAGCGCTGCAATCTTTGTAGAAATGCTTCTTAGTATGATTAAAATCCGCTAGATGTCACTGCGTTTTATTTATCTTTTCTTATAGTGTAACCTCTCTTAAGTATGTACTAATATTTATTATTATTATATTGATTATTGATTAATATTTAATGCTGATTAATATTTACAATATTTATTATTGATTAATATTTCATTGTCTGCTACCTACAGAAAAAATAGCATACATGCTACACGACTGTGAAGTGTTTTTTCTTTACCTTGGCAATATTTACTATCGAGCGAAGGGAGACAGTAAATTTAATTGCCGCGGTAAAGAAAAAACACTTCACAGCCCAGTAACATAACATACTATTACTGCCTGAAAATACCTATGCCATCAGAGCAATGCATTTTTCACATCTAATATCTGGTAGTTTTTATGTCATAATTAGAAATATTAACAACTTGGTGCTTGGGCATCTGCGGGAGTAATAGTAGTAGTACTAGACAGGTAAGATGAATCACAAGTTGAAACCCAGTAATTAGGCCTACTTGAGGCCCTTTTGAACTACCCACTAAAATAAGCTGGTAGAGAGTTGCACCCACTTTATTTAATACTTCTGGACTAGCCACTAAAATAAGCTGGTAGTGGGTGCACCCACTTTATTTAATACTTCTGGACTAGCCACTAAAATAAGCTGGTAGTGGGTGCACCCACTTTATATAATACACTTGATTTTATAAACTCACAAAATAAAGACAGATTTTCTTCGTGAAATTTTGGTTTGTCTAGTTGGCCATACCTTCTAGAATTAAAAATTATGACCTCTCATTGGTTCTCACCCGATTTTTTCGGATTTTCTACGCTGTCAAAAATCACAACTAATAACGTGTAAACTGTACGCTTGATAATGGCCTAAGTGGGGTTGAAATATCGCAAAAGAGAATGGACACGTAGTTTTTATTTATACTCGTAAGACCAAGGAATGGAATTTAGAATATTTTAATATAAAAAAAAGTGAAATCAATTTGATTTGTCAGAGTATAATTGTTAATTTGATTAAAATAACATCAGAGATAAACAATACTAATGCCTCTGAGTTTATTGAAGTGAAACTTCTTTGGCGGCGGTAGAGTGAATTTATGCATATAGTGACATCGTGTAACGAAGTTTGCGATTCAAGACTCGTCCAAGTGTAACATTTTTACAGATTAATTGTATTATATCTATTTTTGCTGTCTTAGGTGGATCCTTTATTATATCTATTTAAAGACCAGCAAATCAAAACAAACATTTATTTTTATTGGAATAAATATGGTTGCCTTAGCGTAGCAATATTTTTCTTCAATTAAATTTCCCATAACCATTTCTTAATCCTGAAATAATGAATTCGTAAAAAAAAATGAAAGAGAGCAATGCATTCTAGAACTTTAGTTTCACTTCTAACGCATGAGAGCCCCTCATACATATTTTTTTTTTTAAAATATTTTTACTTATAAAGCATAATTACCCAGCATATTTACTTATATTAAAATTATAATGAGTTGAGATAACGATGGAATATAATCGGTGTAAATAAATTAACAATGATTAATTCATTAGTCTGAGACGTTTCAACCCTAAAGGGTCATCTTCAGTCAGTATATTAAATTAAGCTGTTTTTTTATGTGAGTTATCATAAGAGTTGGAGTCAAAATTCAAATTTAAAATTTACTCTCAAAGAGAGGTCGTCAAATTAAATTTACTACAAGTACTACATACTACACTACCACACTGAAACATTACTGATCGAATCAGATTGATTAAAATTTAACATGCAATAAGAATAAGAATAAATTAATTTAAAATTGGTAACAATAAACTCAATTTAAAATACTGCATTCCCAGTGACATAACAATAATAAATTAAATACAATAACAAACATGTTTAATATAAAACAAACATATTTAATTTATTATTGTTATGTCACTGGGAATGCAGTATTTTAAATGTTATATTGTTGAGTTTATTGTTACCAATTTTAAATTAATTTATTCTTATTCTTATTGCACGTTAAAATTTAATCAATCTGATTCAATCAGTAATGTTTCAGTGTGGTAGTGTAGTATGTAGTACTTTTAGTAAATTTAATTTGACGACCTCTCTTTGAGAGTAAATTTTAAATTTGAATTTTGACTCCAACTCTTATGATAACTCACATAAAAAAACAGCTTAATTTAATATACTGACTGAAGATGACCCTTTAGGGTTGAAACGTCTCAGACTAATGAATTAATCATTGTTAATTTATTTACACCGATTATATTCCATCGTTATCTCAACTCATCATAATCAATAAGGTGTTCTTAAACTTTTAGTTTAAATCTTCAATTAAAATTATATTGCTTAATATTAGCATATTTACCACTGAATTAATTAAATTTAACAAATAGAGGGGGAAGAAAAAATGCAAACTAACATTATATATCCTTTCGATGATGATATTGGGATTAGATGTAACAGGAATATAGTTAGAAGCCTCCTTGATTTTATTACTCATGTCTTCAAAAGCTTTTTTAGATACTGCCTCTTTGCTGTCGTTCTTATTAGAAAATTCATCCGGTATTGTACTGTAGTCATATACTGACAACGTCTGAAACAAAAAAGCCAATATTTAGTTTTATATTCACACTATAAAAAGAAAACACACACAGACACACAAATACTCCGTCAATTAGTGTGGCTTATAGCTTCCTCATGTCCCATTTCGTAAAACTTAATGATTTCATGCTATTAAAACTTACTAGAGGTCGACCAAGAAGTCATGAACACGGTAGAAACTGAAAGCTTAGCTTCGTTTAAAGTCGGGACTTTCGAGTATTGCCAAAGTCAGTATAGTCGGGTGCTATTCCAGTTGTCAAATCTCACGAATAACAACAGGAAGGTTTCCAATCTGTTAGGCTTCCTGTTTTGTTTGTTTTTATACAGTACGAGTTTCACAACTGACCTAAACGATTTTCGTAAGATCCACAAATCCGCAGGATGATGCAAATATGAAGGACGCTACAATTAACGGGGATGAAATAAAAAGTTTGATTAAGTAAGTTAATCAAACTCAAAAATAAAGAGGAATAATCAATAAATAATAATATAAAAATATTATCGTATAGTAGAAGTAATTTCTTATCAGGTACAGTGTTGCCTGTGGCAAAAAATATAGAAGTTAAAAAAATAAAATGATTAATAACCAAAGAACAACACTGTGTTTTTTGACAGTGATCTATTTTATTAAAAACTGACAGTACATGACGACACTAGCGCACTCCTCAGATTTCCATGACTTCTTGGTCGACCTCTAGTATCCAATTTATTGCGTTTTTCCCCCGTTTTTAAGTAGAAATTAATCTGGGGCTATCTGGGGCACTACTTTCAAAGAACCATAAAAATTTCATAAAAATCAAATGAGTACTTTCGAAGGTACAGGTATAAATAAGTGCTTTGTTTGAGCGCATGTGGGAGAGAAACAAATGGGTGCATAAGCTATAAACTTATATGGGACCAACAATGGGCCAAATATGATCTGCCACCCAAATTTCAATAAAATCGGACGAGCAGTTTTTAAGATATGTTGGTTCGCAAAAATTGAGCGACAGACTCACAGACAAATCGACAGACAGACAAACGGAACCAAAAATGATCCCTGATGTCTGAAACGGGTTTTTGTCTTGAAATTTTTTAAAACGGAGACCTAAAATTTGTTTGCTCTTCAGAACAATCACATAGCTTCTGTTAACTTCGGTAAGCTCGGAAGCAAAATTAACTCAAAAAACAAAATAACTCACACTTAGTCTTATAAATAGATCAACATTTGAAAAAAAAAAAAAAAATTAAGGCGCGTTAATACTTTTATTAGTGCGAGTGCGAGTGTTTAGTAAAACCACTAAATCCGTTTGGAGACGATGTGTTTATTGTTTAGTAATTTTGCGAATGAACTGTTAACTGTTTAGTAGACTTGCACTGTTTAGTGGATCTGCGAGTTGGCCTCCCCTCTCCAACCTAGATGTCAGGGTTTTTTCATTTTATAATTATACAATTTATAAGTAAAAATGTTTAATTGATTGGTCAAAAAACTGTCACAATGTGTCAAAAATCAACAAAACAATACTCCTCCCACAAAAAAAATTAATAAAAAAAATAAATGTTCAATAAAATATAAAATTTTCCTCAAAATAAAACGACATCCTAATCACTTGTACTAATCACTAAATACTAAGCACTCGCACTAATCAAAGTGTAAACGGGCCTTTATAATAAATATAATATAATAAATAAAATTAATAAATAAAATAATAAAGATAATAAATAAAATTAATAACAAAAATAACAATTAAACGGATAACCCCCGTCCTGTAATGACCTAATAAGCAGTCGAACGGGACTAAAAACCCAAAGAAAAAAAAAACAAACAATTAAACTCTGTTATAAATAAACAAAAATAAAACAGACAAAAGATTAATTTATTTAAAAAATTAAACATTTAGAATCAAACAAAAAATATATTAAACAACAAATAATTTAATCAACCGTAGTACTGCAATTTACCAGGATAAAGCCTTTAATAATATACTCTACATAAAAATAATCTAAACTTATAAAAGTATAAGTATAAAAAGCAAATTATTTAAGTCCCTAAGGGCCTCAGTATTATTGACAGTTAAAAATTACTATGCTAAGTAATTTTGATTTGCTCTGCATAAGCACAGTATAATAAAATAAAATAACACAAAAAATACTTGCAAATTAGCAGTTAGCGGTGGTACCTTAGTTATATATACTACTAAGGATAATTTTAATTCAAAAAGCATCCAACCTTACCGCCGAACAAGAAGATCATTGTCTCATAAGAGCCTGCAAAGTGGCTGATAGAAATAAACAACAATTTCCAAGCGGAAATGGATAGTCCAGTTTTTTTCATGTCTAAGCGTTAATGTAAGAATTACATGTATTGTGTATTAATATAATATTGTGCACTAAATATGCTAAACATTAATTCAATAATTCATAATATTGAAATTGATAATTTAATTCATATGAATTATCATCTAGAAAAGTATCAGTTAGTTATTAAACAGCTACTTAAAAGGATGCAGGTGATTAAAACAGTTACTCTTCAAGGCATGATCCAAATTTTAAAACGACTAGGCAAATAAATTATTTTAGATTTTAATGTTGTTATTATTGTAGTTTCTAGAGAGTCTTTAGAGATATGTAATATAAAGAAACTCTCGTACATCATTATATTATGCAATATTTCGACTCCCCTTTTAAGACATTTTCGAGCACCATATCCAAGAGGCTCAGATTTAAATCTTGACCATGTAATCCTTGGTACCTAATATAGGTACCATGTAATACTACAGTCTATAATATTAGAGTTGGCACAATTGAAGGCGGGAAACAACAAACGTGGAGGTAGTTTTGGGGTTATAAAAAGGGAAAATCAGTGTTGCTATGTTATATTTTTATAAACAGTAGAACCTCGATAAGAAGTGTCTCAAGGGGATTAGGGAAACAGTCTTGTTATCGAGGTGCTCTTTTTGTTGAGGGTCGTGTTATCAAGGTTATTTTGGCTATCAGTCGTGTTATAGAGGTTAATAGAATGTTGGGAGGGGGGTGGGGTGGGGTTATCAAGTCGAGACTTGTTCAAGATTCAAGGTCGACCCATTCCTGTATAGAGTCGCCTTATAGAGGTTGACGTCTCAAAACGACTTCTTATAGAGGTTCTGAGTTACATTGTGAATTGGAAAAAATACGTGTTATTGAGGTTATTCGGATAATAATAGTCGTGTTATAGAGGTTAATTTAACATAATGTGTTATGGCAATCTCAAGGGGATTTGAAAATTGCACTTGTAATCGAGGTTTTCGTGTTATTGAGGGTCGTAGGAGTGAGGTTCTACTGTATTACATATCCCTGAAGACTCACTAAAAGCAACATTAATAATTATTGAGGGATCGCCAATCCAAAGGAATCGCCAAAATCTAAAATTGAAATCTAAAATCTTATAGCGATACATAATAATATTGAATACTGTAAATGAATTACCTCGTTATTGTCAAAAGTATAGGAGCCGCGTATAGTGCAGCCGTACACTTCAACTTTATTAGGTCCAATCCTAGGTAGGAGCCTGTACTCAGGCTCGGGCCATTCCTGTGCCTTGACCAGGTTTATAAACTTAGCTGTCAATGAGTCCTCACTGGGCGTACTGTTGTCTTTAATACTCATCAACTTGCTTCTCTGAGAGTGCAAACAATAAACATTAACTAGGCTTACTTCAAAAAATATAGAAATGTACAATTTTATCATTAATTACTGTGTGGTGATGGAAAGATGGTGATACAAAGAAGAAGAAAGTGATGTAAAAAAGAAGACAGGTGATATAAATAAGATGATGGTAGAAAGAAGAAGGTGATATAAAGAAGATGAAGGTGGCATAAAGAAGTGAGGGGGGGGGGGATGTAAAGTCTATTTATAAAAAAATATAACTTACTTAATGTGCTTTATGAGCAGTAAGAAATTTAAAAAAAATAAAATATGAATATTTACTATTTTGAAGTAAATAGTATTTTGTTTAGTCATATTTCCTTGGAGGCTTCTTTCTAAAGGTCAACCAAGAAGTCATGGAAATCTGAGGAGTGCGCTTAGTGTCGTTGTTTTGGTGTCATGAATAGTCAGTTTTTAATAAAATAGACCACTGTCAAAAAACACAGTGTTGTTTTTTTGTTATTAATAATTTTATTTTTGATAACTTCTATTTTTTGCAATAGGCAACGGCAACACTGTACCTGATAAGAAATCACTAATAATATACGATAATATCTTTATATTATTATTTATTAATTATTCATAATAATATTCTATAATAACAAATACATATTAGGTTTGTTCCAACCCCGTTATTAGTAGCGTCCGTTATATTTGCATCATTCCATGAATTTGTGGTGACTATAATTCGTACTGTATAAAAACAAACAAAACAGGAAACCTAATAGATTGGAAACCTTCCTGTTGTTATTCGTGAGATTTGACATAACTGCGCATGTCATACAAACTAGAAATGGGTACTGTCTTAGCACCCGACTGTACTGACTTCGGCAATACTCGGAAGTTCCTAGTTTAAACGAAGCTAAGCTTTTAGTTTCTCCCGTGTTCATGACTTCTTGGCCGACTTTTAGTATATTATGGGTGACAACAGAATCAGTGATGGAACCCCACTTCTATTTAGTGGCTACCTTTTACTTCACAGTGCTAGGTCTGTACTTAACAGAGTATGGCTCGTCTCGACCAATAGCATGAGAAGCAAAAGCAAAAACAACAGACTAACTGGAGATCCATATCATAAGTGAAAATTTGCATAAATGTTTGCAAGTAAGAAAGAGATTTTTAGTTAAGACAGACACGGAATTAACTTTTTAAGAGCAAGAAAAGAATCCTAGAATTCCATCCCCAGTTATTGATAACTTAATAAGATAGACCAAAAAATAATAATTATGTGAAGAATGTCATGCAATAAAATGGTCACTGCAAATAGGATTAAATAAGAATAAGTGATTATTGCAATATAACAAAGTTAGAGACACATTTGATTAACAGAAGCTATTAACTATCAATTATAAAGTGTTAACATCACCGATAAAATCTATATTAACTCACAACAAAAGCATACTTCAGTTATAGTCCAGTAAAAATAGGATTTAACCTCTTAAAAAATACTGGTGAAATTTTTTTTTTGCAAATACCTTTATTTTAGCACTAGGAATAACGTCCAGAAAGTCCATTTCAAAATGTTGTACGCTAAGCGAATTATTCAAGGTCAAAGGTCAAAAAAATCAGTTTTTTGCGAATATCTCGTTTTCTATTGGTTGTACGCTAATTTTAGTTATTAGAAAAATTGTTAATCAGAAAATTTCCAATAAAAATAGTCCTTTACCATTTTTTTTTTAGCTCAACTGTTTTTGAGTTACAAGGGCTCAAAATTAGGTAATCAAAAATAAAGTTGGATAAGGGGGCTAATGTACACTTTTATTAGGATTTTCTGACCTAATGCCACAATCTATTTATTTTTCCATAGATTTGTGACTCCCCCTTCCAAATTTTTCATTCCTCTATTTACCCCCAACTCCTAGACTCCCCCCCCCAAAAAATCTCTCCCAAAAAGGCCCCCCAAAGTTTCTTTGTAATATTTGCAAAAATTGAAAAAATTTCAGTTGTTGCTATATACCTCGTAAAGTATGCGTTGTTCGGTGTTAATTTCTCTTACAAGTTTTTGAGTGCAATAAATTTACAACAATTAAAGTCTAATGGCAACTCTCTACGTCTAATAGTTCCCGAGATGTGGCACTTTAAAAATCAATTTTTTTTTTTTTAAAAATGGAAATTTTCTGTATTGTTCTCATATCAGGGCGAATATCGGTGTAAAACTGTTAACCTACGAGAAAAGTCATAAGGAATGAATTTGTAGTAAATACAATAGGCTTTCTTTTACATCCACTTACAACTCTGTACGTCTAATAGTTACCGAGATATGACCCTGCGAAAATTGCCAATGTTTCCCAAAAAATGATAAATTTAAGTATTGTTCTCATTTAGGGGCAAATATCGGCATAAAACCTCTACTCTACAAGAAAAGTCATAAGAAATTAAGTTGTAGTAAATTTAATTAGCTTTTATTCAAGCACAAAATGAAGCCTGTAGACAAAATAGTTCTCTTGCAGTTGTAAAAAAAAAAAAAAAAGGGGAATTGGTTTTTTTAAGAGATAAACCTAAACCACTTCAGTCCAGTCAAATTAGGATATAACTTAGCAAAAAATCCCAAAAACATGACATTACTCCAATTGTGGTTATGTACCCATTTGTTTTTCATTAAATTTCAAATAAAAATGGTCCTTTTTTAGTTACAAGCTCTCAAAATTAGGTGATAAAAAATAAAGTAGGATTAGGGGGTAAAAGAACTCTTTTACTAGGGATTTCTTGACCTTAAACCAAACACTATTTATTATTCCATAGATTTTTGACACCCCCTTCCAAATTTTTCATTCCTCTATAAATCACCACTACTTTCCAAAACTTGGGAAGTATCCCCTTTTTTCATCTAATTTGACTGGACTATAATACCAGCCAGAAGAAGCCTCAAGTTAAGGCGAAATAGAGCAGATTTATAGAGAAGAAAGGAGAGTTATTAATTAAAACTCTGTAAAGACGAAGAAAAAAAAAAAATTTTTCAAATATAGTATTTTCATTTTATATTAGGAATTTAAACAGAAAAATGGGTTCAACCTATGTGGCCTGTAGGAGGGGTGGGAGATTATATAAAAGTGTACTTTAGCCCCCTTATCCAACTTTATTTTTTATTACCTAATTTTGAGCGCTTGTAACTCAAAAACGGTTGGAGCTAAAAAAAAAAAAAAGCTAAAGGACTATTTTTATTGTAAATTTAATGAAGAACAAATTTGTTAATAACCATAATTCACCTAATGTCAATACTTTTCGAGATATTTGGAAAAAAGCTAAAAAAAAAACCCCCCTTCCCGCCCCCCTGGGGGGATGTTCCACCCCCTAAATTGTTATGGACTCTGCAGATTTTAATTTTCACTGCCAATATGAAGGTATGAGCAAAGTTTCATGAATGTACAAATTTTGTCATTTATTTAGTGGTTTTTGGGTCTATTTTATACCTGTACTATTTGTAATAAAACGCTAAATGAAATATTGTGACTGATGAAGATAATAATGAAGAAAAAGAAGAAGATGAAGTGAATTAAAAGGAACAAAATTAAGAAGAAATGTCGTAATTGAAAAGTATGAATCAGGCTTAAAGAGGAAACGGTACTTATTCAGATTGTTACTCCCTTATGTATTTTTAGAATATAAATGACTAACTAAATAACTATTAAGACAAAGTGATGTTAGTCCAATGTACTTTGGGACAAAGGAATATCCCACTTCTGGTTTTAAAAGGGGAGTAACATTTTGAAGAAGAACAATCTGATCCGTACTCCTTCTTTAGATTGTTACTCCCCTCGGTTTTCTTTATGAGGAGAGTAACAATCTAAAGAAGTGCCGAGGAAACAATGTTAAAATAAATGCGCCTTGTTTTTGACCTCAAAAATGGTTGTGGAACAATTTATTGTGTACTTCATTCTCTCTTGGGTTTATATCTCGAAAACTATTGGTTGTGCATAAAATGTATAAATAATCTTTTTTGTAGGTAATTTTCTGATGAACAATTTTTCTAATAACTAAAATTATCGTACAACCAATAGAAAACGAGATATTTGCAAAAAACTGATTTTTTTGACCTTTGACCTTGAATAATTCGCTTAGCGTACAACATTTTGCAATGGACTTTCTGGACGTTATTTGTAGTGTCAAAATAAAGGTATTTGCAAAAAAAAATGTTCACCAGTATTTTTTAAGAGGATCCTCCTTTTTTTCGCCTAAAATGACTGGACTATTAATAAGGCGTAGATTTTAAAGTTTTTTAAAAAACATTAATAATTTATGAGGAAGATGTACCTTATTTTAAAACAGCTTGATGTTTATTATTGCTGTTAGTTGGTTAAAAAAAATATATTCTATTATTTTTATATTACTGCCTGGTATATTAAGAATCTTTCCCAAATTAAATATATTAAAATAAAATAGAAAGCAGGTGATAATCAAATAATAATGATGTTTTATTATTTTAAATGTATGTAATATTTTTCTTTGATTAATGTAAATGAGCATTTTCCCTCCTATTCCCTTATCTGGGGATATACTGTATATAATAAAACTTTTATACAAAAAAAAATAAATAAAAGGTTAAAAAAAAAATAAAGCAATACATACCTTAATACTTTTGCGCCTACCACCTCTATAATAAGAGCCAGGTTTCATTGGTTTCGGTGGTACCAAATTCTAAACGCAACAGGAAAATACAACAAAACATGCAAAATACATCAATAAAAAAATAAAACAAAAATCTAATACATTAAAACAAACAATAGAAAAGATTAAAATATAAATTAGATAATAATACAGTATTTCCCCCATATCAGATATTAATGTGTTCTAAAGCCTGCAGTAGTAGCGCAATCCGAGTATAATAAATTAATAAATAAATGTAAAACTAGCTGTTATTTTGAATATTTAAATATAAGCAAGCAGAAAAATAAGCAGTATATGTAAGTCGGGCATTTTTTCTATTTTTTTAAATATATATATAAAAAAAAATATTCTCCATATATTTTACTCCTTGTTATTGTTTAGTAAAATTAAATATGATAATGGACAGGTTAATCATGACAATAGTCATAATTATCAAACTAGATTTACCACCAATATTAATGTCCCTATGTGTAGGCTTCATAATCATTCCAATCTCCAGATATCAATGGCATAAGATGTTTTAATAAATTACCTTCTACTATGGCTGAGCTCCTAAAAGCTTTTAAGAAAAGTATTAAAAACGATTTTAATTGAGAAGGCATATTATAATTTATCTGAATTTTTTAATGATAATGTGTAAATTTTATTTTATTGTTTTTAATTGTATCTGTACTGACTATTTTGATACTAATCTAAAGTTGTAACCACATTTAAATAAAATAAATAAAAATATTGCCATAGTTTTATCATTTTTATGTATCCCCACCCTTGCAAAATACATTTCTCCAAAACTTTAGTTCATTTTTCAAAAGGTTTGTTTATATTTATTCAACCCAAGCATTATATTTCAGGAGATAGCATGAAAAAAGTGTCTGACTAACATCAAGTTAGAATTTTGTATTTAAGTAAATGTTTTGTTGTGTTTTAACATGGGCTAAGTTCGTCAGTGGGACATAGCTTGGCAAAAGGCATTAAAAAAAAAAAAACTGTCGAGAGTGGCCATATCCTGCCTAATATGGTGGACGTGATATTCACGATCCTGAGTACTAACTTAGTAGACCAAAAATCAAGTTGATGGTAGTTTGTCACTTAACAGGTGACCTCTTTGATTTAGGGTAATATTTGATTAACCAACGAACTATCATCAACTTGAATTTTGGCCTATTTAGGATCATGAAAATCACATTGCCCATTATAATGGGCAGGACTCGACCGCTCTACACCGGTTTTGGTTTTTTTTTCAAACGCATATTGCCAAGCTATGTCCAGTAGAAGAACTTAGCATATTCATAAAAAAACAACATGTTCTTAAAACGCACCAAAAGATAAACTTAGACACAAAATTCTAGCTTGATGTTAGTCACATTTTTGCACGCAATATCCTGGACTATTAGAAGATTCAGCAACTTGTGCTACATGTTTCTTTTAATTACAAGAACCTTAATGTTTCACTCAGCATCAATGCCATTGTTACCTCATAACATAGTACAGTAGAATCCCGATATATCGTATCTTCAAGGGGTCGAAGAAAAAATATGATATATTGATATCGAGTAGTTCACTAAATCAGGATTATGAAATATTGGTGGTAAAAAAAGAAAAATTAATGCAATAATTAAGACTTGTATTTATCTTGCACATAACCCTATATTTTACTCCTTGTTATTGTTTAGTAAAATTAAATATGATAATGGACAGGTTAATCATGACAATAGTCATAATTATCAAACTAGATTTACCACCAATATTAATGTCCCTATGTGTAGGCTTCATAATCATTCCAATCTCCAGATATCAATGGCATAAGATGTTTTAATAAATTACCTTCTACTATGGCTGAGCTCCTAAAAGCTTTTAAGAAAAGTATTAAAAACGATTTTAATTGAGAAGGCATATTATAATTTATCTGAATTTTTTAATGATAATGTGTAAATTTTATTTTATTGTTTTTAATTGTATCTGTACTGACTATTTTGATACTAATCTAAAGTTGTAACCACATTTAAATAAAATAAATAAAAATATTGCCATAGTTTTATCATTTTTATGTATCCCCACCCTTGCAAAATACATTTCTCCAAAACTTAAGTTCATTTTTCAAAAGGTTTGTTTATATTTATTCAACCCAAGCATTATATTTCAGGAGATAGCATGAAAAAAGTGTCTGACTAACATCAAGTTAGAATTTTGTATTTAAGTAAATGTTTTGTTGTGTTTTAACATGGGCTAAGTTCGTCAGTGGGACATAGCTTGGCAAAAGGCATTTAAAAAAAAAAAAAACTGTCGAGAGTGGCCATATCCTGCCTAATATGGTGGACGTGATATTCACGATCCTGAGTACTAACTTAGTAGACCAAAAATCAAGTTGATGGTAGTTTGTCACTTAACAGGTGACCTCTTTGATTTAGGGTAATATTTGATTAACCAACGAACTATCATCAACTTGAATTTTGGCCTATTTAGGATCATGAAAATCACATTGCCCATTATAATGGGCAGGACTCGACCGCTCTACACCGGTTTTGGTTTTTTTTTCAAACGCATATTGCCAAGCTATGTCCAGTAGAAGAACTTAGCATATTCATAAAAAAACAACATGTTCTTAAAACGCACCAAAAGATAAACTTAGACACAAAATTCTAGCTTGATGTTAGTCACATTTTTGCACGCAATATCCTGGACTATTAGAAGATTCAGCAACTTGTGCTACATGTTTCTTTTAATTACAAGAACCTTAATGTTTCACTCAGCATCAATGCCATTGTTACCTCATAACATAGTACAGTAGAATCCCGATATATCGTATCTTCAAGGGGTCGAAGAAAAAATATGATATATTGATATCGAGTAGTTCACTAAATCAGGATTATGAAATATTGGTGGTAAAAAAAGAAAAATTAATGCAATAATTAAGACTTGTATTTATCTTGCACATAAAAATACACTGTGTATGATCATAAAAAAAGAAATGTGTACTTGGTTTAAAAAAATTATAAATTGTTTTTGAGTTATCCATAGCATTTTATCCGAGTAGAACAGAAGGAGGTAAACAATCAAATCTTGGGAAAGGGTCCCCTCCTTTCATATACGTTTAACCGAGATTTTTCTCAGAATTATAAGAGTTATTCCTTTATCCAGGCTGTCCAGCAATTACATTTGGTTTGAACACAATCACACTCACCCTCCTGAGTCTTTGTTTAAATGCCCATCAAACTTCACACAAGAATTCTAATTTTTTCCCCAAAGAATTTTCCCTCCAATATAGGTTTGTTTGCAATTCGGAATTAATAAAAAACATTTAATTAACAACGCTTCCTCTAATTGTAGTGATGTTTGAACTGTTGTTATTTAAATTATTTTTTTTTTATTTTTTTATTTTTTTTTTTAAGTAGAGTAATACAACAGATATAGGTAGTGAAAAAGCAAAATCTTGGAAATGGACTCCTCCATTCATAGGTTTTATCGGGATTATTCTCAGAATTATAGGAGTTAAAAGACGTTTATGTTCACCTCGAAAGGGAAGAAAATACGTTATACTGAGGGGACTGAAATGCATTGGTTTTATACCAATCATCGAGATTTTTTCAAGGGACTGGCAGTAATATATACAATTTATCGGGATATATGATATAACAGGATACGAAATACCGGGATTCTACTTTACTTATAATATAAGAGTGTTCCTATATGTTGCATGGGGTGTTTATAAACTATGATTTTTCCCTAATTGCAGTAATTATCCAACATGTTTAAACAGGCCTAGCTACTGCTATGCATGCTATATACAGTGAAAGAAATACACAGTGTCAAAGCATGCAATTGTCAAATCAGTCAGTGGCGATTAGGCCCTATTTGATTGTGATCTCTGTGGGTGGGCTTATTGTTAACAATTCAAAGTCACTGATTAATTTTTAAAAAAAATAAAACAAATTTAATAATGAAACAGGGGATCCAAAAAAATGGGATTCAAGAAACACAATTCCAGAAAAAGTAAACACAGGGATCAGGTGGAAAATGTTTCACTCTAAGGTCAGATGCAAACAGAAGAGGTTTGGCCAAATGATTCTACGCCTCGTCTATGTAAACCTATAGGGCAATACCCACTGAGGATAAAGCCTCGTTCACATGATTCCACTAATGTCGTGACATTCAATGCCACGACATTAGTGTCGTCGTTTGAACAGTAGATATCACGGCACTAAACGCACTATAACTAAGACACAGAGTGTCAAACAGTGTCACGGCATTAAATGTCACGACATTAGTGTCATCTTGTGAACGAGACTTAAGAGGCCCAGACGCACACCTTTTCTATCACCACTCCTCATTTTGAAGAATTGTGTCTCGCCTCCACCCCTTGTCTCTTCTGTATGCATTGAGCCTAAAGTTTGGAAGGTAACCATGTTAATTTAGGGATCCAATCTCTGCGATCTCTATTACATTGACAACTCAAAGAAAGCAAAAAATAAAAATAATGTAGGCAGTGACAGGCATTGAAAGTTTACCAGCAAAGAAAATCAAACATTAGATGAACTGGGCCCTGGGCCCTTGGCTTGTCAAGCCAGTTTGACAAGTAAGTTTGACCGTGTGTGGGTGTAATTTTAGAGTTTGATGGCTTGATGTGGTGTACACTGGGCATCAAACTTATTTGACAAACATTTGATTGAACTTGCTTGTCAAGTAAGTTTGATCGTGTATGGGGGCCTTATGTCTTCATTTCCTTTTAGATAAAAAAAAATATATATTGGGGGAACTACTGCAGTAAATAAATAGTTGCAATTTTTGTATAATTACCCCCCCCCCCCTTAAGTAAAAATAAAATCAATATTAATATGTTAGCTTAATACCACAAACCAAATAAGTGCAAAATTAAAAGAGCAAAATAAAAGTTAAACACAACTCACCGCTGGTACAAAGGCAGTCTGGAGATTGATCGGCGAGAAGTAGATATTCGGTTCCGGAGCTTGGAGGACATTTGAAAGAGGAATTGGTGAAGTAAACAAAGAAGAGTTGACGATAGGGGCATAAGGACCTGGTTTCAACACGGGACTTTGAGGAGTGGGTGTTTTGAGGAGGGGACTTTGAGGAGTAGGTGTTTTGAGGAGGGGACTTTGAGGAGTAGGCAATTTGAGGANAAATAAATAGTTGCAATTTTTGTATAATTACCCCCCCCCCCTTAAGTAAAAATAAAATCAATATTAATATGTTAGCTTAATACCACAAACCAAATAAGTGCAAAATTAAAAGAGCAAAATAAAAGTTAAACACAACTCACCGCTGGTACAAAGGCAGTCTGGAGATTGATCGGCGAGAAGTAGATATTCGGTTCCGGAGCTTGGAGGACATTTGAAAGAGGAATTGGTGAAGTAAACAAAGAAGAGTTGACGATAGGGGCATAAGGACCTGGTTTCAACACGGGACTTTGAGGAGTGGGTGTTTTGAGGAGGGGACTTTGAGGAGTAGGTGTTTTGAGGAGGGGACTTTGAGGAGTAGGCAATTTGAGGATAGTATTTTGAGGAGAAGGGGCTTTGAGAATAGTACTTTGAGGAGAAGGGGCTTTGAGAATAGGACTTTGTGGCGGTTTAAACGATTTATAAACGGAATTTTGTGTCGGTATGGATATGATTTCCGGTTCTGCAAATGTAATTTTACCATTTTTCTTAGCCGGTCCTTTTCCACCGGGCGGAGGAGATTTTGGATTTGCCGGTTGAGAGTATTGTTCTTTATGATTAATCTGAGAGTCTTTATTCGAGGACGGCTTATTTCTTTGTTTCGATTGTGACTGTTTAAACGATTGTTTAGGTTCGGGAGAGAGGGGTGACAATGTGGGAGAACTGCTCCCGGAGCTGGAATCACCGGCAGGTCTACAGTTGGAATAATGATGGACTTCCTTGTTAGCCGGTGGCCTATAAGGTACATTGTTGTTTGTCTCGACAAAGTCCATTCTTCTGAAAGACTGTCTTCTGGGCGGAGGGCCGTTTCGATAATTCCCTCCTCCTCGGAAACCACCACCTGATGGTGGCTTATGTGATAATACTCTTCTCTGAAAAAACTGAAAAATAATTTAACATTAAACATTAGTACAAAGAATATTCATAGTCTTACAAATGCAATACAAAACTTTCTCACATACTTCAACAGTTTCTAAATAAATAATTGAAGCGTGTGCAAGCGAGCTACAGACAAGATGCATATTTCGTTGAATGTAAGAAGAAGCATATCAACGAAATGTGCATCTAGTCTGTCTGTGTATAACGTTTACGTGTCCGACGATAACTTGAGTAAAAGTTGACCGATTTAGTTGAAATTTGGTATATATGTTCCTTTTACTAATGCTCAGGCTAAGTTCATTGGACAGCATGATCCGTCTAAGAGTTTGTACACAATGCTCGTGTAAACGTGAGCTTCAAACTTAAAATTGGAATTTCAGGTCGGGAAAAAATTCTATCGTCACCTATTCGATGAAACAGAACATTTTTTTTCAAATAACATTTTTTTAGTAAAACCAACAGCGACACCGATATGAATTAATAAAGATCGCTAAAACTATTAAAGCGGACCTAAACGTTTAAAATAGAGAAAACAACCTTTTTACCGATATCTTTCGTTCTAACATAACAATTTTAATAAAATTTCATATACACCGTATAATGCACAATTGAAACAAGCATGTAAAATTTCAACTTGATACATCCAGTAGTTTATGCATAGTGAAGTGATACATTTTATAATAATTGAAGTGGAATGGCCGGGATGTGTAGAACAGTTAAGGAATAGTAGAAGAACCCTACTCCTTCACCCCCACTGCAAGACTCTCTATTACTAGCATACTCTTTAAATATCAACTCATCATGATTAACTATCTAATATTTATTCCATTATGCTCACTTCAATGATAGAGCTACGTAGTACTAACAAAATACTTATCTCTATCTCTAAAAAGAAGATACAAATAGATTCAGTTGACTAACCCCACTTCTTGAAGGTCTTTTCCTTGCTGAGGGTTTTTTCTGTGTCTTAATCATCGCAGTGATATGTTCAACGCTGTTAGTCTCAGCTACAACTAAGCGCCTGCCTCCTCTAGTAACTACCTTCAAGCACGAGGAGCCCTTGATAAGGTCTTGTAAGCTTTTGAATCCAAGATCTCTCCATGGAATGTTAGATCCCATCAACTGTCGAAACTCGTCTAAAAGTAAAATTACAATAATATATATCTCGATATATATATGTAATGACCCAATGAGCAGTCGGGACTAAAATACCCAAAGAAAAAAGAAAAATATACAGGGTGGTCCAAAAGTCTCCCTCCCCCCTCTTAACTTTTGAACGGTTTGAGATAAATTAATGAAACTTGGGGGATCTCTACCATGCAAAGGGAAGTTTGTTTTCATGCTATCACCTACTAGGGCCAACCAGCCACTTTGCCCCCAGGCCAACTAACTTCAAAATTTCAAATTGGAATGTATATTTTTGATAGCATATTTGGATTCTACGGTGAAAAATAATAAACTTTTACTTGAAACTTTTTTTCTATCACCAATATTTTGCCCCCTAAAGGGGGGGGGGTGAAGATAGCAAAATAACCCTTCCGATAATATGTTTTAAAATCTAAACGGTTAGAGATAAATTAATGAAACTTGGGGGATCTCCACCATATTAAGGGAAGTTTGTTTTTATCCAATCGCCCACCCGGGGCAACCCCCCATTTTGCCCCCAGGCGCGGAAATCATCTAGTTTTATACTTTTGCCCCCCTATAGGGGGCAAAATATTGCAGATAGAAAAAAAAGTTTGATGTAAAATATTTTTATTTTTCGCTGTAGAATCTAAATCTGCTATCAAAAAAGTAAACTTAAGGTTAAAATTTTGAAGTGAGTAGGCCTGGGGCAAAATGGGGGGTTGCCCCGGGTGGGCGATTGGATAAAAACAAACTTCCCTTTAAATGGTGGAGATCCCCCAACTTTCATTAATTTATCTCTAACCGTTTAGATTTTACAACATATTACCGGAAGGGTTATTTTGCTATCTTCGCCCCCCTTGTAGGGGGCAAAATATTGGTGATAGAAAAAAATGTTACAAGTAAAAGTTTATTATTTTTCACCGTAGAATCCAAATATGCTATCAAAAATATACATTCTAATTTGAAATTTTGAAGTTAGGTGGCCTGGGGGCAAAGTGGCTGATTGCCTATAGTGGGTGATAGCATGAAAACAAACTTCCCTTTGCATGGTAGAGATCCCCTAAGTTTTATTAATTTATTTCAAACAGTTCAAAAGTTAAGAGGGGGGGGGGAGACTTTTGGACCACCCTGTATATATATATATCTTGAACATATGTCATCCAAAGTCTCGCCATGGAATATTAGATTCCATCAACTGTCAAAAAATATTTATGAAATACAGTAGGACCTTGTTAACCCAGACAAATTCAGGCAAAGGGTCGTCTAAAATAGCGGCATTTCGGGAAAAGTATGCATAGGTATAGTATTTATATTGACATATGTATAGATAAATTAAAATGTACAGCATGAACGTGGTATGTGAATAAACATACAATGTATACATAGCAGAAATGTAGTAGTAGTAGTCTAGTACTTCCTACTAGAACGGATAGGATGAACCACATGTTCAAACCTTGCAATTAGGCCATCACATAGGCCCTTTTTACAACCCGCGGTGGAGAGTTGCAGCTACTTCACACATCATACATTTGTACATTGTACCGCCGAAGCGAGTATGGTGTGGTAATTAGTAAGATATATCAGTGTGCGTCAAAGTGTGGGGAAGTCTCCATAAAGGTAGTTTCTCGCCCTGCTCCGTCCTCAAACCATAGATACCAATCACATCATCATGACACGGATCGGACCCACATCAAAGAGTGGGGGAAGAGTCTCCATAAAGGATGTCCCTCGCCCTGCACCGTCCGTGATTCGTTGATGCAATTCAGAGTATCATGGCAGGGGATCGAACCCACGTCCTTGAGTTGCCTCAAACTTATTGATAGCTGAGCAAGGGCCTTAAGATGCTCGGCTACACTGGTTCTATTGCAGAAATGTATATTTAAATCAGTTTCCAACAGTTATAGCTACACTGAATGATACATCTTTTAAATCTAAATGGTTCAGTGCATTATACATGTTGTAATTGTGCACAGGGTCAGCGAGAATGTGTTAGTAAGAAGCGATTAGTGATATAGTATTCATTGTTGCGGGCTTGCATTTTCTATTGAGCCCCGTCCGGAATAACAAGGGTTCCGCATTATTACATGTCTGGATTAACTGGGTCCTACAGTATATCTTGAACCCATAAGATACTAACTATTAAGACGATCTTCATCAACACCATCTGGATTTGATATGACGCAAGCCTTCAGCGTGCTGATCACTGCATTTAAACTGGGACTGGCCATCTTGCGGTGCTTTCTAAAAAATTAAAAAAAAAAAAACATAAAATACTCCTAAGTTTTAACACTAGCTATAGTTAAACTAATATTGCCAAAATTAAAAATTGAAACATAATAAAATAAAAATAAAATAAATTAGTTAAAAATGCATTAAATTTGATAAAACTTAATAATTAAAAATATTAAGTTATTAAATAAACTATCGTACGAAAAAAGAACATGACTTCCAAACTAATTAAAAACGAGTTGTAAAATAGCAACTTTATAATATACTCATAAAAAACTAATAATGTTTCCAACAGTCCATTGATTAGATAAATGAACAATTATAACAATATCTAAATTGCAAAGCTTTAATTAAAAAAATTAAAATAAATAAACTGATAAAAAAAAAAGAGAAACAAGTTACGCAGTAGAAAAATAAATCTTTTTAAATAGGAAGACAAAATTATAAAAAATCATAATAAAAAGACATAATTATTTCCATTAAATTAATGGGAAAAATCAAATGTGTGTTTAAACTAATTTGAGACTGAGATAGCCTAGCCTCTATTCGCTTATATAAACTTCACCTAATATTTATTATATAAACTTAGTAATCAAACCATTGATTTTTTTTGTTTAACTTTTTAATGAATTTACACTAGTTTTACAATTAGTATTGTTTTTTGACAGCGCAGGAAAATAGGGAAAGAGCCAATGAGAGTGCTGAATTTCGAATTTTAGAAGGTCGGGCCAACTAGGCAAATCAAAATGTCTCTACTGGAGGGGTGCCGACCTAAAGGGTAACTGTTCGAAGAGACTTTATAACCTCCACTCCTCCGCTTGAATTCACTTTTTATGTTATTTAAATATAATGGTAATGCACTAAATATTATACTAGTTTTTGAATTTTGTTTGTAAGGACAACAAAGTAAGACGTAAGACTCGGATATCGTTTTCCATGTTATATAACAATAATGAGCTTTATTGTTTATTTACAAAAAAATAACTACTACTTTCACACTGTACTCAAATATTGATAGATTAAAATGTAAACTTCGACTGAATTAACAAAGGTTCTTAAACATCCTTTCATTACAATTCAACATCCGTCAGGTAAATTAATTCTTCGTCTAAGTAGTTTTAAGCCTACACGTTTCATAAAGTTTCATTACCGACATTAAATTTCTTGATTCTATAAAAGAAATTAACTCTTGCATTAAATTTCAAAACATAATCGTAAATAAGAAGTAAAAATCTAAGTGGCAAAATCAGGTAAAAAGATTTGTTGAATAGATTTGTTGAAATAGTAAAATAACCTTCTTTTGTTGACAAACAAATTAAGCATTTTCCCTCTCCCTCAGGCCACCAGGCCTGTGGGATTTTATTTCTTCCCTCACATAGGTTGGTCTATCTGAGTGTCAAAAAACAATACTAATTGTAAAAATAGTGTAATCAATTATATTAAGCCTAAACTAGGCAACTTTCATTAAAATGAAATAATATCCTTCAAAAAACTAAAAACTCTGTGTTATGAACTTGAATAAGGTGTTTCTAAATAGTAAGCCAATCAGCTTACTAAAAAAAAAAAAAAATGGAATTCAAAATGCATAGAGGTTACTGGATCGACATCAAAAATATTGGTACTTCGTTACTTAAGAACCCCCTTAAATACCTTTGTCTTAATAGTTATTTAGATAAAGGAACATATTATACAGAATGGTACATTATATTCCTTAGTCTAAATTACTATTGAGACAAACGGATATTTAGTCCAATGTACCTTGAGACAAAGGAATATCACACTTGTTTATTGTGTATATGATAATTTCCCTAAGTCACTGATTATTTTAAATGATTATTATTATCTTTACCAAATCTTAGCTTTATATAATTTATTTTTCTCCCTCCGGTCCGATCACAATGTCTGTGCTTTATCCAGGCAAATTAGTAAAAAAAATCAGCAATGGAGGAAATAATTTATAAAGTTTTGAAACTTTGTGCAAACACTCTTAAGGGGTGAAGTAGTAAGAAGCAGTAAAGTTCCCCCCTCTTTGGGGGGCGCCCCCCCCCCCTCTCCTTAAAATCCAAAATTTACTTATTTTTCACTTTTTACGCAAAACAAATTATTCTTTGAAGGGAAGTGTTATTACAAAAAATATTTCTAATTCATTCATAAAAATATTCAACACTCCATTCAACAGACCTATATCTTCAAAAGTACTAACTGATCATTAGAAAATCTGATCATTAGAAAAACTGATCATTAGACCCTTTAATTTTCTGGCTTTAGAAAATTAAAGGGTACACAAAATTAAGGTTTTTTATTAATTTAATTTAATTTTATTTTATCCCCTAACCTCAAAGTGGAGGCACGTACAATCCGATTTACCCTTTTTTTTAATTATTGTTAATTTACTGTTTTACAATCTAATGTTACCTTTCTATACACCTTAAGTTTAAGCCTGTTACTTTGTTTGTGAATTATCTGAAGAAGAATTCTTTAGAACAGCCAAAAACCAGTCAATTGTGTCAATCACAATTTTTTGTGTGAAGACAATGTTTGGTGATTGAACTCATTTTTTAGTGAAAGAACTATAAGTACTTCAATTTTTATAAGTTTTTGGTAGTATTCATACTATGGAACGTTTAAATTTTAATTCCTAAATCAAATTATAATTATTATTTAAAAAGGGAGATAGACAGAGAAAAATAGACTTCAGCGCCGGGACTCAACGTTTAAATTAAAATTTAAACGTTCCGTAGAATGAATACTACCAAAAACTTATAAAAATTGGGTAAATCTGTAGTTATCAGGCCACCTTAGGAAAAGAGGTTAGAAAATTAGGGAGGCCTTACTCGAATGTATTATTTAGACAAAGGGATATCACCTCTAAAATGTATTAATTTTATAGATATAAGCTATCAAATGTATAAATCTTAAAAATAAACTGTTTTGACAAAGTAATATAATCTCTTAAATGAATAAATCAAGCAAAATAGTGCTGCCAAGTGATTCTCGACTGTATCGCCCACTACAGATTAGCCAAAAATTGAATTTATAATTGATTGTACTAAGTACAGGTACTAATTGAGTACTTTATAATTACAAGTGTATTTCTCGGTCGAGTTCTATTGTCGTTTCTTGACTTCTAAGACTTGTGGAAAAATTTGAAAAGCTTAATTCGGGATTAGGTATCGTAACAGTGTAGCTAAATTGGTTAGAGCTCCCGCACACTGGAAATGAGGGGGAGGTCCGTGGTTCGAGTCACGGCGCTGAAGTCTATTTTTCTCTGTCTATCTCCTTTTGTAATTAGTAATTATAATTTGATATAAGGTCTTAAAGTATATTAATATACTTTACACCTCAGGTTAATAGATCCTTTAGGTGCCTATAGCCTATATATCTTGTAGACATAAAATACCCAACTAAAGCCAGAGGTATTGACAGTAAGAACCAAATAATGAATAAACAAATGGTTTTCCGTGTATTCTGATTCTTCATTCCTCTGTTCAGAAACGTTACAGTAAAATATTTATTTCTATATTCTGCATCCCTGTTTTAAAACTATAGTAAATGGTTTTAAAATCAAACTTACTAGATTAAAACTAAATTTTGATAACGGATAATAAATATGATAAAAGATAACGAGTTTATATATTCAAATAATTCACTGATTGGTTTTTACAATACCTGATTATATTTTAGTAGAATTAAGACACATACTACATACAAACTATCGCCGGAGATAACTGTCACACGATTTATTCAGCTATTTTTTGCAAATTCACTTTAACTCCGAACGATGTTATGTAAATAAACGTTTAACAAGATAAAGGGAAAAGGAATTCCGGTCGAACAAATTAGCATTCATTCGATCTTTTAACATCGTTTGCAACAATTACGGATAACTGTTTCTGTGCAAAGCTAGATTCTACAAATGGTTTCAAACTAAAAAAAAAAAAAAAACAGCTGGGATAAATAACTGATAACAAAAACGAGAAAAAACATAATCGGTCCGCCCTTATTAAATTAAAAGGAGACAAAAAAAAAAAGTTCGAGTTCTACATGAAATTCGAAATAATGGCGAGAAATAAAAATGGCCAATGTTAAACGGAAGGCGAATAAACAAAATATTAGTTACAAAGTTCAAGCATGCCAAAAAAAAAAATGGGGCAGTAATGCAATTTACAACTGAAATTATTGAATGTCAAGGCTAGAAATTGCACCTAAATGAAATATTAACTAATTAGAATACAACAACGGTAATAGTTACAATTAAAGCGTGAATGACCAGTCGCAGGAAGATCCTTAAAAAGATTTGATGACACTAAAATAAATTCGAAAGTTCGGAGTTGGCAGATTTCTCAAGTTTCAAATGAAAACGAAGAGGCACAATGAAAATATTTCATGATGGGAGGGAGTCGTCAAACCCCGAATAAAAAATAACCCAGTTTAATTTAATCTTTGCTATGTGAATATTGTGTTGCGGGTTTATGAAATCTAAAGTTTTGTTTACAGTTAACGTGATTTATAAATAAGAAATGCAGACTTCTGTACAGTGGCGTATCTAGAGGGGGAAGGGGGGCACAGGGGGCACGTGCCCCCCCCCCCAGACGGCTCAGACCCAATACTTAGAGTAAAAAAAAAAAAAATACCACCATATTTTTTTTAATACATATTTTTTACATTCTCACCTCATATTCAATTTCACCTCAGAACTGCATAAAACCGCTATTTTGAGAGGTCCATATTTTCAAAATTTTCATGATGCACACTGTTGAAAAACTCGAGAACAGTAATTGTTATGATGTACATTTTGAGGAGATAAAATGTATAGTTTTAATCCGATCTCGATGAAAATTTGCACACTTGCCCTTCAAAGCAAGAGGAAAATCACTGTTTACAATAAATTTCGAAATTTGAATTTTGGTACACAGGGGTACGGGGTACAAGTAATGGATACGGAGTCTAAGTAATTACTTTAGGAGTCATTGCATTGACGTTACTTACAGTTTTGTCATA
>KZ651503.1:732200-760082 GCA_001010745.2 Gerris buenoi
AGTTCGATCGAGAAAAGCCCCAGGAGGAGCTTTACCTGGAAGAACCACAGGAGTCGTCGGAACCACTTCTCTATTCAAGATATGGACGAAGGATTCGACGGCCCCTACGTTTTTAATCTCTTGAAGAGCCCCGTCTTCAAAAAGGGGGAGGATGTTCGGAACCGTAGGTGCCGGATTTATTGATTTAATTTATTTAGTTTAATTTTTGTTTAATTTGTTTCTGTGAAAAAACACCGGCACCACGGTAACCGAATTATTTTGAAATGTCAACTGGGAAAAAGAAAACCGAGGAGTCGCTTTCTAGAACCCAAGAAGAAAATACTTGATTGTCAGTTCTCTGTAAATATACGAATTAGATTTCACTTAAAAGGTCTTGTCATTGTAGCGACAATATATATATATATTTTTTTTTTTTGAGTTTAAACTATACTTTTATAAAGAGAAAACTATTAAGAACTCATTAGTAAATTTGTAAAGTGAGATATACAAACATTTGATGAAAAATAAGTAAGTAGGAACATCAGAATAATCTGAAATTAAGTGAACATGAATGCACCAGGTCCCATGCCCCAGGCCACAAGTCCTAGGCCCTAAGCTAAATGCACCAAGCCCCAAGTTTCCGGCCACTGGTCTCTGGCCCAAAACCAGTTACCCAAGGCCAATTACCCATTGCCACAGGCTACAGCCTCATTCGACGACCAATAATTATACCCAAGTTTATTACTAAACACATTAGTCAAATCGTACTTTGAATTCTAGTTTTAATCGAGAATTTTTTTTTTCAAGTCTTTTCAAAACCTATGTTAGTTTATGAAGAAAAATAAAAAAATAAAAACAAATTTGTACAAACAAAACAAGACGAAAAGTTAAATAAACCTTCAATCAAAGTATACAACTTATCAATCAAGCTCGTAAACCTGCAACCCCAAACAAACTTCCTAATTATCAGGTAATTGAGATAATATGAAGGGGACAGAAAATATTCCTGAGTTGTATATATGAGCCTCTTCAACGATATGAGTATATCTATACTCATATGAGATATGAGTATATCTATACTCATATGAGATATGAGTATATCTATACTCATATGAGATATGAGTATATCTATACTCATATGAGATATGAGTATATCTATACTCATATGAGATATGAGTATATCTATACTCATATGAGATATGAGTATATCTATACTCATATGAGATATGAGTATATCTATACTCATATGAGATATGAGTATATCTATACTCATATGAGATATGAGTATATCTATACTCATATGAGATATGAGTATATCTATACTCATATGAGATATGAGTATATCTATACTCATATGAGATATGAGTATATCTATACTCATATGAGATATGAGTATATCTATACTCATATGAGATATGAGTATATCTATACTCATATGAGATATGAGTATATCTATACTCATATGAGATATGAGTATATCTATACTCATATGAGATATGAGTATATCTATACTCATATGAGATATGAGTATATCTATACTCATATGAGATATGAGTATATCTATACTCATATGAGATATGAGTATATCTATACTCATATGAGATATGAGTATATCTATACTCATATGAGATATGAGTATATCTATACTCATATGAGATATGAGTATATCTATACTCATATGAGATATGAGTATATCTATACTCATATGAGATATGAGTATATCTATACTCATATGAGATATGAGTATATCTATACTCATATGAGATATGAGTATATCTATACTCATATGAGATATGAGTATATCTATACTCATATGAGATATGAGTATATCTATACTCATATGAGATATGAGTATATCTATACTCATATGAGATATGAGTATATCTATACTCATATGAGATATGAGTATATCTATACTCATATGAGATATGAGTATATCTNTTTTTTTTTTTTTTTTTTTTTTTTTTTTTTTTTTTTTTTTTTTTTTCAAATACCTATTGCTAAGCTATGTCCCGCAGACAAACTTAGCCGACCACGTATTCTTAAAAGGCACTAATAGATTAACTTGTAAACAAAATTCTAGCTTTATGTTAGTCAGACACTTTATTGCACACTATCTCCTGGATTATTTTGGTTAATTTAAAAACAAACAACAAAAAACGCAATTTGCAATAATTCTCAAAACGGGTGAATTAATCTGTTAGTCTATTTATTGAGATAAGAAAACAATGTAATGTCGTAGTTAGATTACCTTCTTGAGACAGAATACTTGTAACCTCCCTTGTTTACCGCCAAATGAACTCGTTTCCTATATACCAAGCAATTTTCACAATTCTACAAGAGTATCTAGACAATAAATCAACTACGAGACAATATAAGGAAGTTAGTTGAAAACCACCCATTTAATCTTTTGAGAACACTTCTTTAGACTGTTACTCTCCTTATAAAAAACAGAAGGGAGTAATAATCTAAAGAATGTGTACTGAATATTTCTTTTTTAGACTGTTACTCCCCTCATAAAAACAGAAGTGTGAAATTTCTTTATCCTAAAGTACATTGGACTAAACATCCGTTTGTCTTAATAGTTACTTAGACAAAGGAATGTATAAATTATTAAATTAATTTATATTCTAAAAAAACATAGGGAAGTAACAATCTAAAGGCGGAGACACACTTGAGCATTTGCCCCGAATGAGCATGCGTTTCCGTTCAGCTCGTCCTGTCGCATGCTCATTCAAGGGCGAACGCTTGCTCATTCGGGACGAATGCTCAAGTGTGTCACCACCTTAAAGAAGTATCATATAAAATACTAACTAACCAGCGTGTCCCACTGCATAAAAGACTTTAGGGAGGGGTGGTCACACTGTGTATATAAGCTGCTATTTGTTAATTGATTACTTTTATTAAAGAATATAATGTCCATATTAAAATAATCTAAATTTTTAAACAACTATAGCAATTAAGCAGCTTTTCTTCCTTATACTCCACATACTAGATTTCTTTTGCTCCAATAAATAATAATTAATACAATAAACGCACTTCAACTTTTTTAAATTTCATTGTCAATAACCAAAATTTTGAAATTTATTTAGTCCTTAGAATTAACAAGTAAACATGCTAATTGAAAATCTCCCTCAAAATTTAAGAGACAAATAAATGTAATATTTTGGACAAATTTCAATAAATAGTTGTGGAGTTATTATAAAACATGTACCTGTATTTTTGAGTTGTCAGCGTCGAGAGTCATGAGGACTCGTTGTAAAGTTGCTTGAGCTCGGATGATAACGATGGGTAGAGGTGTTTGAGCCGGCAACTTCTCTCTAACACTGGTTGCTCCTTCACGTCTGAACAACAAACATATGATTTTATGAAAAAAAAAAAAAAAAAAAACTTGATTCAAATAGAAGGGGGTTCAGAGTTAGCACGGGTACTAAAGGGATTGGTCACTTCTCAGGTATCTATGAATCTCAGTATAGTTCGAGGGTTTGATTCCACCCTTAGGTATTTTAACTTATTATATCAGCAGTATTTAGTACGCACATAAATAATAATCTCTAGTTACCTCTTGGCAATTAAGTTTTAATAGTTATGTTTGTAAATTGGGATGAATATGGAATATCTGTACAAGGAAAAAAATTAAATAACCTGCATTTTGCAGACGACATTCTGCTAGTAATAACATCGGCAAAAGAACTTGAAGAAATGATAAAACAGCTTATTCAAACATGCCAAGAAATAGGTCTAGAGATAAACGCATCCAAAACCAAGGTTATGTATGACAAACTCAGGGCAAACTCCAGTGAAGGTACTAAAATATATAAATTTAGAATATGTGTACTTAGCACAAATAATATCTTTTAAAAACCAAAGAGAAAAGGAACTACGCAGAAGAATCGACTTAGGTTGGAGAATATACTGGTCTTTAAAAAAGATATTTAAGAGTCAAATCGATAAAAGATTAAAAGCTAAAATATTGTCTTCGTGTGTATACCCAACTATTTTGTATGGTGCCCAAACGTGGTCTCTCTCAGAGAAGATGAGTAACAAGCTAATAGCAAGGAAAATGAGTATGGCATCTGGAGCTGGACCGGATAAGTAACAAAGAAATAGTAAAAACAACTAGGCTGAAGAACTTACTGAAAGAAGCTCACCACTCCAAGTGGAGATGGGCAGGTCACTTGGCTAGATTGGAGAATAACAGATGGTCCAAAATCGTAACGGAATGGATCCCCAGAGGAAACAAAAGAAGGAAAGGAAGACCCATGTTAAGATGGAGAGAAGAAATAGTTAGTAGAGTTGGAGAAAATTGGTATAGAGTGGCTAGGGACCGCGAGTGTTGGGACAATGTAGTAAAACGACTCTTTTAACCTCAATACAGACTTTTTCCTCCTTAGGGAGAGGCTTCTGCCCTGTAAAGTATGTCTGCGAAGTTTATTATTATTATAGTTATGTTTAATTGGAATGTTTTTTAGTTCAGGAGATAGCTTGACAAAAGAAAACAGGCCGGAGGAGAGCTGCCACGCCCCATCCATTTAAGTGAACAATGAGGTTTTCATGATCCTTAGTATAAAAAAAGTGCAGTGGACAGACAGACACATCACCCTCAGCATAAGTGATACGAGGAGGATCTGTGAAACCCTAATAATTAGGGCAAAAGTGTTTAAGTATTTCTATCTAAAATTAGATAAATTCTAAGAGATTAATACAGGAATTTAATTAATTAATTTATTAAAAAGGTTATTACTAGTTGTCTAACCTGGCTATGTAAGATTTAAACTGCTGCTCGCTGATTAACTTGATCTTGGTGAGTTCATTAAGGAGTGCTTCCAAAGATTTACCACTCTGAGCTGAATCTACGAGTTCTATAAGAGGACCGTATCCTAGTAGCTCGTCCAGTCCTTCCACTATCTCACTCCCTCGATTACCTTCACCTGCAAATATAAACCCCTATTAGTAATTCCTATTTATTTTTTTTTTAACAGTATGCAAGCAAAATGATGTCGCTGTGTTCTAGTCTGACAAGCAGTATCACAGAAAGAATGTCATCTCTCTCTGTAATTCTGCACGTGTCAAACCAAAGGGCATCTATTCTACATGGAAAAAGAATCCAGGAATGCTCAAGCTTCAAAAATAAATTTTTTACACTGATAAAAGATAATGAATACATAGTTTGTTTTAACAATTTATTTTTTTTTTATACTTTTAAAATGTTTAAGATTTTAAATCGTTGTGTTATATATAAATCATATATACAGGGTGTCCCAGCTAATATGGAACATCGAAATATCTCCGGAACCATGATAGATAGAAAGATGCGGTTTTCAGGGTTCGATAAAGGCTAAAAAGGCGCTCCCAGAACATATGCTGAACATTTTCTGTGTTCAGCAGAAGTGTGTGCAATTTACATAATTAAAGAAAAGTGAATAGTAAGCCAAATTGTATTCGGAAGGATTTGGATTCTATGGCTAAAAATAAGAATTTTTTACTCTTGGGATTTTTTTGCTCCGAGCAATACTTTGCCGTCTGGAGAGCCCTGAACGTGCTAAAATTGAAACTTTAAGTCCATTTTACTGCTAAAATAATGGATTTAGGAAAATAATTCAAGAAATAAAAAATTCTTATTTTTAGTCATAGAATCCAATTCCATTATTTAATAATACCAGCCCATAAAAACCAAGTTTTTATTATAAATCCTTTATATTTTTGCATTTTAGTTCTGAAGGGAAATATTGGTATTCATTCATTTCAATTTTAAATAAATAATTTAAAATTAATTAATTAGTAACATTTAATTAATTATTATATTTGTTACAATGATTTTGTACCGNAAAGGGAGAACTTGAGAGTAGGTATATAAGAAAGTCAGAGAGACAAGGAAAGGGATAGTAGTGTGCATACCGCATACCCCCCCTACCTCAGCTGCTCTCCTACACTATTCATACATATCTTCCCCTCACCCTTCTCATTCCATAACTATTCACACACCATGCAAAAAAAGATTGCTAAATCAGTCCTTTTCAGTACTTTCTATAGCTAACGTGATGTTTTACAACATGGGTTTTTTTTTTTTAATCATTGAAAAGATACATGAGACCAATTATAATGCTTCACACTAGAGAGAAGCATTAAAACTCGATGTGGAAGCGGCCACTTTTCAGGGGTTGACGAGGGAAGCGAGTAGGGGGCAGAGCCCTGAGTTTATTATTATAAAATATTTGTCATTAACTCAATTTTCCTTAATAGCCCGTGATCAGTCATTTTAAGACAGAGGAGTATCAGACTACACACAATCTATTAATGCTGTCATAAGAAAAAAAAATTATAATTTTTCAGTAGTTCGAACTTAGATGTCGTGGATATCGACTGAAAAGTAAATAGATATCGAGGAGCAGTCATTATTAAGAGAACTAATTTATTACTAACTAATTTTCTTGGGCGGTACTCTGTACAGAGGTGTGATGAGTGAAGTGGTTGGAACTCTACCAGTAATAGGGACTAGGAAAAAGAGCCTGAATAGGGCCTAATTGCTGCACGTTCAATACTAGTACTATAAGTAAATACCTTGAGTTTGTTGATGAGCCTGATCTGGTTGGCTAGTTGGTTGGTGTCGATACAAGGGTTGAGCATGACACTCACAGCGAGTATCGGCTGAAGAATGTAAGTCAGAGGTTCCACTTCACTCCTTGGTTCGCAGCTACCCAATCGACACAGCTTCCTAACAACACAAACAATCATAAAAACATAAGTTACGCAAAGCTTTGAATGCATTTTATGGATTGTGTACACTTAAAATCAACATCTTTCAGACATTAAAACAAAACTTTGCTAAAATTTCTTCAAATTCAAATGAAATTTAGACAAGAAGCTTATTTTGGTTAACTTAACAAAAATAAGGGCTTGAGCTTAAAATTAAGAAAAATTGGTGATTTCGTTGAAACAGAACAACTCATTTATAATACAAATCGGGTTTAAATACTTTGATTTGTCCCTCATCAATTTAATGATCTAAATTTTTTAAACAAAAACTGGGATTAACAAGTAAATCATTTTTATGAATTTAATTAAATTAATATAATATTAACTCACACTAAAGAATCATGTATGGGTACTGGTGTTGACAAGGAAGGTTCCTGCTGGTGTAGTGCTATGGCTTCGTGGCATTTTTTAACCACCTCTTCATACAGATCTAAACAAAATACAAAATATAATGTGATAAATATCATATTATAAAGGAATCATGAAATAGCTAATTATTAATAACTAGATTGCAAGATAGTTCACAATAATCACAAGGATAAAAAGATTTTAGCCTAGATGAAGTCTGCAACAAAAAGTCTAACTTTTTCATATACAAATTTATAATTACTTAGCCCAGTGTTTTTCATTTATTAGTACTCATAGGTAAATTTAATTATTTTTGAACGTTCATCATAAAAACAACTTCTCCTCGGTGGGGAATCGAACACCGCCTCTCTCCGTATGTGTTTAAAGCTATTTCCTCAGGAACTAGATTTTTCCCGGGGAAAATGGCTTATATTGTTAGATTAATATTTAAATGGACTACGTTTTAGAATATTTAATCAAAATTGTCAGAACCGTATTTGAAAAATAATTTTTTTCAGAGTTGTTGGGGGATAGCGCCCCAAAATTTGGAGCTAAAATTCATTTCTCGATTTCGCCAAGGGGGTAAGGTTTTTATGAACATTTATGACAAATTTCATAAAAATTGGCCTAGTAGTTTAGGCTCCAGGCATCTTACACACTTTTAACAGACATTTATTTAAAACCTGTAACCTCAAAATGAGTAAATCCAACAAAACCTCAAAATTCAATTTTCACGCCATCATAATACCTCTCTTTATGAGAAAGTAAAAATCTGCCTTAAACATTTTTTTTTAGAATAAAAGTTTGCACCTGTAGAGGATTATTTTGGGTTTTCTGTTTTTCTTCACATCTAGATAGTTTTCATATCTACCTAGGGCTTCTTCGTGTTCTGCTATAAAGTATTTTTCTCTATTGGTGTAAACATAAATTTCAGAGATCCCATGCATCCCCCCCAAAAAAAAATTGAGCTTGACCTGACCACGACTGGGTATAATAATAAAATAAGAAAGAGAGTGGACTGTTTTATAGGGTTGAAAGAAAAGTATAATTTGTACTATATTCTGAGAAACGCTACAATAAATTAAATATAATCGGATTAAATTTAGATTACTAAACGGAAATATATTATTAGAAATATAATATATTGGAACTTGAGCTGCAGAGGTGAGTTGGGTGGTGGTGGCGATGTTCTAAGTATCTCTCTGGACTGTGGAATATATAATGGATCCTCAATGCATTGTGGATTATGGAAATAAGTATCAGGCATTCGTACGAAGAAACTAGAAATTAATTCTTGAATAAGAAACTTAGAACTTAAGAAAACTTAGAAACATAGTGTTCACCACCTTGGCCATTTTGACTCTCTCCATTTTCCCTCCAATTTTGGGAGAGATAACTTCCAGACAGGGTTGCCACAGCGGCTATTTCTAGATGGAGAGCCTCCTGACTCCCCCCTGGATGAGGCCGCACACTTTGTAAAAATTAAGTGTTCAGGTGGGCCTGAACAGAGGTAGTCTATGAAATCTTTTATGCAGCAAGTGTCATTAACTTAAAAAACTAAGGTGACAAACTGATTCAGTGTGTAATAATAAATTCAACAATACCAAAAACTTCATCCAGTGAGCATTTTGAATTAGGTAATGTTACGTCTAACACAATGATATAACATATAAACAGGTTACCTGGGTCATCATATTTGGCAAGGGTAAGCATCGCTGTTAGGAAACTGCAAGATAGCATATGCTGAAGTATGACAGGTGGTTTGGATAGCATAAGGCTGGATGGATCTGTTGCCGCAGCATGTTGGTAGCACTGTAGCAACCAGTGAGCTAAACTTAGAATGGAGCTAGCAAGGATGCCTTCCTCTGGTTTACCTCGGCATGTTATACCACTCTGGAAACAAACAAAAAGAAAAAAAAAACTATTAAAGAATAATCATATTGAAGTGAGGAATAAAGATAAAAAATACAGCTGCAACTGGGAACTGAACAGCAGACCCATTGCTTGAGACAGCAACAATAATGCTTGTTCTTATTCAGGTCTGTAGGATATGAACAACTTAATTTCAATCCGTTTTTTTTGGCTAAAATTAATCTCCTTTAAAGCATCTTCAGGCCTAAAAGAAGAATTTTATTATCTTGTATCCACATTAATTTTACATCTTTTTAAAACATATTGACTTTGTGACAAGCACATTGATTTAATTATGCCCAACTCAGAAGGTAGTAGGGGGTGGGTTTTATGAGCTAACATTACTATAATATAGCTTTTATGAGCTAACATCACCTATAAAATTATAGGTGATGTTAGATGGTTGGATGAAGATGAAGATTGTTATATGTGAATCCGGAAAATTCGGCCCTGGACTAACCACCCTAAAATAATTAAATAAGGAGGCCGTTACAAAACAAAATACTAAATCAAAAATGAAATGGTGTGACCATATGGTCGACCAAAGCGAAAAACGAAGCTTACCTTCACTGGAAGGGTACGGAAGAACTGCTACATAATTGAACGAAAAAGGTGAAGAAGTGAAATAAACTGAGGTACAACTAGCAACCACAAACTCTAATTTTAAAATGATGAACTTATCATAGTATGTTCGACTAGAGGTTCGGCCTCACGGCCAAAGCCGCCGGCCGCCACGCCGTACCGAGAGCCTCTGCCCTGTACCTCTCACCAGCCATCATGGCGTCGTCAGACCACGAAAAAAACCTGACTGATTTATGTTATAAAAATTTGGAGGAAATAAACCTATAAAAAAAATTAAAAATAATAACAAAAAGAAAAACTTAATTGGGATTTTTCTAAACCCTTGAAGTCAAAATTATAACTAACTACCGAAATAATAATAACTGGCCAACCTGATCGATTTTCCACCACATTTAAATCCATAAATTTGAATAGAAAATCGACCCAGATTACCAACTGTTACAACTTATAACTTAGATTACTTAAACCACAACTGTACACTCAGTTTAGGAGGAATTATTAAAGTTTAGTGTATATGTTGTTTCTTTTTCATATTTATTACTTCATGTTATCTTTTGTGTTTGAAAGTTATGCCAACATGTTATATAAACATGTAAGTTAATGTAGATATTAGATATAAAATTTAAAAATCTTCTTTTAGGCCTGAAAATGCCTCAAAGGAGGTGAAATATTGCCAAAAAAACAGATTAAATTGAAATTATTAATACCCACAGTCCTAAATAAGAATAATCATAGTATAGAAATAAAGGGTAACATACTACGAATATGAGTAACAATTATTTTTCTAGGGTACCTCGAAGGTTCAAAGGAGGGCGTAATCTTACAACGCATAAAATTGCGGAAGAAGAATCTCTCTTCGTTCTTCTTTGAATGATTTTCTGCTTTCCCAGGCATATTTCACATTCATTTTGACTTTCTTCATTTAATCATGCATTTATATAAATTGTTTACTATTTATTTTTATTTCAAAATTTTCAGGCTACAAAATATAGCTAATAATTAAGATAACATATATTTGGACCAATAATAATTATATCTTAGGAGAGGCTCAGAGGGTAGATTTCTTTCATTGAAAACAAAGAGCTGTACTTTTTATCTCAATTTTCTTTCTTCTTCCACAGTAATATTTCATCATTTGATGTCCCAGGCACAATTTTGATTTGCCATTCATTTTAATTCTGTATTTAATGCCATGATTTTAAATTCTGTAATTCTGATTGGTTGTTGAAGATTTTTGAGTTGAAAAAAGTTTAGCAAGAATCATACCAAGTAAAATAATAATTATTGCTTGACTACAATAACAAACCGTTAATACAGACTGGTTTCGCTAACATTAATCGGTCATTATTGAGCCTGGTTTATTGTTGAGATATAATCATTTAACTCAAGAGTTTTAATTAAGTAAACTCAAGAGTTTTAATTAAGTAAACTCAAGAGTTTTAATTAAGTTAACTCAAGAGTTTTAATTAAGTTAACTCAAGAGTTTTAATTAAGTTAACTCAAGAGTTTTAATTAAGTTAACTCAAGAGTTTATCCAGTATTTTTCCATGACTGATTAGCATTAATCTGAATTAGATTAAAAAAGTAGTTTTTACTTCATTGTCATAACTAAAAGGAAGGAAAATACTAACTTCCTTAGAAATTTAGCTAAAGAAAACACAATATTTTTTTAGTTGAAACCTATTATCACACTAGTGATTTGTTATCTATTAAAACTAGAGATAACAGATTACAGCAGTTTAACATTCTAGATTTATATTGCATTTACATTGTGATCTTCAATCAAGTATTTAGTAGTTAAATCTTTACAGATCTCGGAAAGACTAGCTATAATACCTTGGGAATTATTACAGTATTTAGATTCTACCAAAACATAATAATAAGACTCTTAAAAATATTGTTTTCTAAAAAAAAAAAAACCCTGATATAAAAAAATGTAACCATTAAAAATTTTATCTTGATATTCCAAAAATATTTTTTATGAACAGAATAATTAAATTATTAAACTAAATATAAATAGTAGCTTAGAATTTTAGGTTTCTGTACAAAGTAAAAAAGAAACCTCATTTAACGGCTCTGTCTGTCCGTTGGCTTGTTTCAATTCATAAACTACTATAGCTAGAAACATGAAATTTTGCACACAGGTACATCTCGGCACTTTAGACAACAACTGGCCAAATTTTGGAGTTTTTACACTTAATATTTTCAAGATGGTGGCCCGGCCAATATGGTGAGTGACTAAAAAAAGTTTTTAGTTACCATGGCATGTTATACATCAATTTAAAGGTCTTGAAGTGTAGAAAAAGAATATACAACTTTTAAAATAACACACATAATATTTTCAAGATGGCGGCCAATATGGCGGGCGACAAAAAAAAAGTTTTTAGTTACCATGACATGTTATACATAAATTTACAGGTCTTAAAATGTAGAAAAAGAAAAATGCAACTATTACACTTAATAAATAAACTTAATCGTACAGAAACCGGCAATTATCACTTCACGTACTTACGTGAAGCGCGCCTTACTTGTTTAATTAAAACTTTAATTTAACATAAATCGAATAAGAAAAAATATGAAAAGAGAAACAAACCTGGATGCTTTCGATGAATTCCAGCAAACAGTTGACACAGTGAGGCTTGTGAAATCCATCGAACTTTGCAATGCGCTGGAGAACAGCTGCGTAAGATACTAACTGTTAACAAACACCAATTCTTAGTTTTAACAATTTAAACAAATAATTACTACAAACCATTACCAAAAAAAAGATTGGAAATTAAATAATTTAAAAAAATCTAAAAGAAAAGAGTATTTTTTTCTTTCATTTTAAAATATCAATACATAGTTCAGGAGATAGTGTGTAAAAAAGTGTCTGACTAACATCAAGCTAGAATTTTAGGAATATGTGGTCGGCCAAGTTCACCATCGAGCTTGGCTTATCTTATCTTAGCTTGGCAATAGGTATTTGAAAAGATATACAAGCCAACGGAGAGTGGCCATGTCCTGTCAATTATGGTAGACAATGTGATTTTCATGACCATCAGTACAAAATCAGTTAGTAGACCGAAAATCAAGTTGACGTTAGTTTGTCACATGATAGGTTGTCATTTTGGTTAAGAGTAATATTTGAATAACTAACATATCAAGTGACAAACTCTCATCAACTTGATTTTTGGTCTACTAACTAATTTTGTACTCAGGTTCAAGAAAATCACATTGTGCAACATAAAAGCCACACTAGAGCATTCCCCCCGAATGAGCATGTGTTTGCCCCCGAATGAGCATGTGTTTGCCCCCGAATGAGCATGTGTTTGCCCCCGAATGAGCATGTGTTTGCCCCGATTTGCTTAGAAGTGGACAGGATGAGCCGAATGGAAACACATGCTTATTCGGGGCGAATGCTCAAGTGTATCTCCGCCTTAATGGGTGAGATAAGGCCGTTCTCCACCAGTTTTTTTTTTTTTTTTCAAATGCCTATTGCCAAGCTATGTCCCGCAGACGAACTTAGCCGACCACATGATATGCTTAAAAGGTACCAAAAGATTAAATTTAACACAAAATTCTAGCTAGACGTGAGTCAGACACTTTTTGCACGCTATCTCCTGGACTAAAAGCATAATGAATTATTGATACAACTAAAATGTGCCCGAGATTATATCATAGCAGGCACCTTAAAATGTTGCCACCTTATAGAAAAAATATGCAATTACTCTCCCCCTTGACTCTTTTATTGTCTTTTATTGTCTTTGCTATTGCTATCCATTCCCAATACTCCATTGAACACTGTCATATGGTTGCTCTGAACACTTTTCTTATTTGTTTCTTCTTATTCTACACTGAATTCCTCCAAAATCTGCTAAAAAATCTTTTTTAGCAGATTTAACTATGAACGAAGTATAGTACAGTCTTGTTAATCTGGCATCCGGTCAATCAAGACGGACTCAATAATTTTCTTATAATGTACAGTCAATAAATTTATTGAATTTATATTAATAAAATGCTAAGTTTTTATCCTAAATCAGTTCGTTAGTTTAAAAAGTAGACCTAATGTTGAGACTGAACAGTCATTTGTATGATAAAAATTTCAAATTTAATCGTTGTACCCAGCTGAAACTTGTTTTACAGACATTTTAAAACTGATTCTGTTAAATCCGGAATTCGGTGATCTGGGCAGTGCCCGTTCCCGTCAAATCCAGGTAAGGGAGACTTTATTGCAGTAAGTATAAGTTTGAATAAATAAAATATTGAAGAATTTCTACAAAACATTTTTTATAAATACAGTAGAACCCCAGAAATCCGAACCTCGCAAATCCGAAAACCTTGATATTCCGAACTTTTTTTTTTTTTTTTTTTTTTTTTTTTTTTTTTAAAGTAGAGGTTAGTAAACGCCGCAATTTAAAAAGAGTATTTCTGTGACATCTTAATTCGAATAATGATTGTTAATTATGTTAATAACATAGGTACATAGTACATACAAGTGTTTCCTGTAATTCTAGCTACCTAGTGATGAAAAAAAATGTTTAATTTATTGAACGAATAAAATTTATTAAAAAAACTCTTTTTTCATCTACATGTTTCTTAAAAACATTAAAACCCTCTCCTATAAGTATTTAATGCATTTCTAGAAATACTCTACCTTTAATACTTGCCTACATTTCTATGGAACCGAATACCTATAAAGGTTTGTTAACTTTTGAACTTAATCTTAATTTTTCTCTTTCTTTTAACAGAAATACGGGGTATTTCTCGTGCCGGAACGTAAGCATATACCTATAAACTATACCAGCAACAATTTAATTATTTTAATGGACAATAAAACCAGACCTCCCGATAATCCGAACAATTCAGAAATCCGAACCGACCCTGGTCCCAATTAGTTCGGATTTCCGGGGTTCTACTGTACATGCAAGGTTTTTAATACAGATGAAGTTGACTTACCTGTGAGCTAAGTGAATGTTTGAGATAAGAGAGTACAAGATGATTAGGTCCTGAACCGACGAGAGCCTGCTGAAGAATACAATCTGCCAAGTTGTACACATCTCCGCTAACTCCTCTAGGCAATATCTAGATCCGTCAAATAAACAACATATATATTAATCCACTCGATATTAACCATTCTAAAGATCTAACAATGTAATGAGTCTATTACACAAGGATCTTCTGAGATTCAATACATCTAATGGTTTAGGGTGAACTCAGATAATTCAGACTAATTGTGACAATACTAACTTTTGTTACAGATAATTTGAGCAGGCTATTGCAATTGGTAGAAGTCGAAATTTACCCAACGTTACATTAAATAATTTTATAAATAAGTAATAATATGATGGCCTAATTCCCCGCCCAAAAACAACAACAATGTATATCAATAACACATATAACATTGAAATTTAGGTAGTTGTGTTAGTCAATAAAAATGATAAAAAAATAATAAAGGATAAAGAATGGACTTCAAACTTATAAGTTTCTAAAAAACTAAACATATAAATTCTAAACAATTAAAATGTAGCGTGGAATTTGATTTTCTTCAAAGAAGACAACGATGGGAATTGCCACATCTCTATCGTCACTTTGAGAAGGCTCAAAATCATATTGCTTATGACGATGAACTGATAACTTAAAGTTTGATGCGTATAAATATAATTAAAAGATAAAAAGAACTTTTTATAAACTATGTTTTTAAATTTTCTGTTGAATCATATGTTATGTTGATAATATTATAATTGTCACTGTTATAATATTATGTTAGTGAAAAAAATAGTTCCGAATGAATTTACTTCACATAAATGACAACTGTCTAGAATCTAGAGAGCTGATCTTAAACCTATAAAAGGACAAATCTTTGTTCAACGGATCTCGCCAACACCGAATCTAAACTGTGCCATAGATATGCCCCCATGTATGGACAGAAAGAGAAGAAAAAGAAAAATGTGTACTAGATAATAAGTACAGACGCAGAAAAATTAAACAGATACCTAGGACACAAGTGTGTGTGTTTGTGTCAACAAAACTGGTTTTCATAAGTAAATTAATTTATTTCTTTGTTTACTTTTCCTTTTTCGCTGTCATTCAATGTTTATCTCTTTAGCCTTGTCCAAACTGCCGAACCAAACAGAGGAAACGAGCCGAATATTGGTATCTGCGCATGCTCAGTATTAAGTGCGCCTGCGCATCTCAGACTGGGCATGCGCAGAAACCAATGCTTGGCTTGTTTCCTCTGTTCGGTTTGGCAGTCTGGATGCGGCTTTAATAAAAAATCACAAATTTGAAACCCGTCAAAATGAAGATTGAAAATATGGGACATGCCAAACCCAATAAAATAACTTACGGATTTTCCGAACTAACTTTCCATACACCAAAACTTGCTAAAAACAAATTAAATTATGCTGTAAGAGGGCTAAAAGTATTAAAATATTGAACTGTCATAGTGTTCTGAGGTATTCTAAAAGTTTCAAATGTCTAGCTACTTGGGAAGTTAGTTAAAAATCGATTGCAAGATTTGTACTGGACAAACAAACAAACAAACAAGAAAGCAAGCTAATAAACGTAGTAAAAAATAAAATTTTGTAACAATAATTTAAAAGTTTTAGTGAAGATAAAAGCATTGATGCAGCCTTAAGATGTTCCCATTATCTGACAAGAAAATAACTTTTTAGAATGAACAACGGAAAATAAATAACATAATAGTAGAACTGAAGTTCTTCTTTTATCTTTTACCTACATGATATCAAGAACAATTAAATTAATTAATAAAAAATGATATCCTGTCAATTAAACTTATGTGCAATTGAAGGGTGGTACCAGGTGGATAGGTGGCGATATAGGTTTTCATAGTAAGGATTGATACCGTTAAGATTATCACACATCAAATTTAATTCTATTTAAAACCGAGATACTAAACTGAATTGTGAGTGTTGTCAAATTTTCAAATTACTTCAACTGCCAAGATAACAGACTGATAAGTAAAAAGAAATCACAATTTACTCCGGACGGAACAATTGTATTTCATAAAGATATGATAACAACTTAAATGAGTCAATGATAACGGATGATTTTTGGGAATAATCTTAATACAGATTACATAACAAATGGGCTTCTACAACACAATAAAACATGTGTTTAAACCTAATGTAAGTATTAGTATTAAGAAAAATACCTAATCAAATAATTACCATTGGTTGCCATTGAGAATTCTCGAGACAAAAATACCTTCAGTAGGGGGTAATATCAGGGTTCACCTAATCTCACAATATCGCCTCCTCTAAAAAGATCTGAATCAACTAGTCTTGATCGCTAAGCAAAATTTTCGAGGATTCAAATTAAAAGGAGCTGCCTCGTATGATCCGAGCAATTGCTTAAAAATATCTCGAGGCAGATCTATATCAATCATTATATTGTCAGTAACGAATTTAAAGAAGCAAACATTTCCTTCCTGGTCAGATACAAAAATGTTTGGACCAAAATCAAAATGCAGTCAAATCAATGAAAATTTCAAAGAAAAATAAAATTATACAGGGAACATTTTCAAGCATGACTATTCTAGAAATCAAGAAAAACAATCATAACTGTTTACCATTCTAAAAATTTAATTATTATTCAGAACAGCTCAGAACACGATGACAATGCATTATTTTTAATTCAGTCGAAGTTTACATTTTAAACTATCAATATTTGAGTACAGTGTGAAAGAAGTAGTTATTATTTTTCGGTAAATAAACATGTTATACAACATGGAAAACGATACCGATTACTGAGTTTATTAATTTTCTGTCTCTATCCGAGTCTTACGTCTTACTTTGTCAGAATAACTTAACAAATTGAAACGACGGGTAGTTACAAACAAAATTAAAAAACCAGTATAATATTTAAGTGCATTAGAATTATATTTAAATAACATAAAAAGTGAATAAATATATAAAAGTGAATTCAAGCGGTGGCGTGGAGGTTATAAAGTCTCTTCGAACGGTTACCCTTTAGGTCGGAGCCCTCCACTAGAGAAATTTTTATTTTCCTAGTTGGCCCGACCTTCTAAAATTCAAAATTCAACGCTCTCATTGGCTCCTTCTCTATTTTCCCGCGCTGTCAAAAAACAATACTAATTGTAAAACAAGTGTAGTAGTAGGGAGGGTAGAACACACCACCTGTTTGAACCTAGTAATTAAACCATTTATATGGGCCCTTGGTTCCACTAACACCGTATAGAGTTGAGGCACTTTATACACCAAAGACTTTTACATCGCTAAAGTCAATATGGTGTGATCGGTAGTGAGATATGCAAATTTAAGTAAGGTATGGGATAGAATCAGTAATATCAACCTAGATTTCAAAGATAACAGAGGAGATGTCACTTAAGACACTATCACGACAGTTACTCTGCACCCACAATGATAGCTAACACTAAAGATAAAAGACCTAATCTACATTGCTCTTACCTCCATCCAACCCTTAAGCTATATTCATAGCACAAAATTAATATAAATCATATTTTCAAATTGACTCCCTGTTTTCGTTTTCACTTAAAATACGACAAATTAATAGAAAACAGTAAACCGAGTTTTACCATTTAAAGTAATTTAAATCAAATAATAATTATTATTATTATTAACAATGGGAGACAGGCAGAGAAAAATAGACTCCAGCGCCGGGAATAGAACCACGGGCCTCTACTTTTCCAGTGTAGCGCTCTACCAACTGAGCTACGCAGGAAAATGATTTTCTCTGCCGTAACCGATAACTAGTCCCGAATCCAAGCTTTCAATATTTCTACAAGTATAGCAAGTTTAAACTTTCCGTAATATGAATACTACCAAAAACTTAATAAATTAAAGTAAGTCAATTGGCTTGCTATAATTCCCTAATTAATAAATTACTTATAAAATTAATGCCAAGAGTAGATTATGAAAGGAAAAGTATTATCAAAATTAAAATATTATTTTAGATAAAATAAATGTTTGTTTATTACTTATCATTTATTTTCCACAGTAATGTAGTTTATCTTCAGTTGTAAAGAAAAAGAAAAGAGAAAACCGCAGATAACAGAAACCACAATAAGTTTCACAACTTATCAAAACCATTTATTTCCTATGATAACTTAACTTGTCATTTTTTTTTTTTTTTTTTTTTTTTTTTTAATTCACTGAATTTAAAATGATTTTATCCTAACTTGAACAACAATGGTAGCATTTATTTATTTTATTGTACTTCCAATAAGTATAAATGTGAAATTAAGTCCATAAAGTACCAGGAGGGGAAAAAATATTAATCCTAAGAGAGTAGAAACCATGCATATACATATCTAAAATATTGTCACTGTCGTGGTGGAATTGAGATAGTTGTTTTAATTTAAATCAAATTATAATTATTAACTATGGGAAACATACAGAGAAAAATAGTCTCCAGCACCGGGATTTGAACCATGGGCCTCTACATAGGTGGTAGAGCGCTAGACTGGAAATTTAGTGTTTCAAATCCCGGCAGTGGAGTCTATTTTTCTCTGTATGTTTCCCGTAGTTAAAAATAATTATAATTTGATTTAAATTAAAATTTAATCTTTCCGTAGTATGAATACTACCTAAAACGTATAAATTAATTTCTAGTTGTTTTTCCAACCAGAACTAGACTTATATGCTACATAGGAAGACCAGTAAAAAATGTCTGATACATAGGACAGGTGCAGGGTGGCAATAAAAAGTTTGGGGCATTGAAATGAGGGGGGGGGGGCTGTATAAATATTGTTATCCCCATGGGCAAGAGAGATCTGGGAGCCCTAACCCAGGAATTTTAAGGCAACATTTTTTCTTTTTTTTTTCTTTTGACATAAATTATCAAAAAAAAAAAATAAATAAATAAAAAAATAAATCAATATATAAAATTAAAAAATGTTATTAAATTCATCTGTACCAATACTTAGTTTAGTAATACCAACCTCACAATGAATAACATATTGAAACAGTCTCCAACACCATTGTTTATGGTTCAAGTTTTTAATTTTACCCAGGCCATCTGGAAAATGTACCAGTTTGCCGAAAACATTTTCGGAAACAGACAAGAATGCTTTCTGAAAGCTTAAAATTTGGGACTGTCCCATTCAAAACGCCCACCGTACACAGGCAGGCATAAGTCCTCCAGAGGGTATTGTGCCACACATTATTATGTTTCAGGCCACTTAGATGGGCCCATAGAACAAACCCGGGTTAGGGACCAAAATCTTCACTCACTCGTGTGAAGATATGGTCGTAAACCATGACTCCCCTCTTACTTGCATTACAAACAGGAGTGTAATCATCATGGTTTCCAGGCCGAAACCTGGTGGGGCCACTCTTTCCAAGAGCTTCCCATTTGTCTCTTAGTTGTATTACAATTACAACCAGGAGTGTCATCATCATGGTTTCCAGCCCGAAACCTGGTGGCGCCACTCTTTCGAGGAACTTCCCATTTGTAACAATGCTGGGTGGACATTGAGCGGGGGGCCGGTCTGGGAATCGAACCCAGAGCTCTGGTCACATTCTAACCCGACTCGAAGCTGCTTAACTTGCCTTATCGCAAGGCAAGCGCTCTAGCCTCCGAGCCACCCCCCTGATAATTATGATAGTAAGGTTTAGGCACGGTAAGGTGTGATTTATAAACTAATGTCTTCTTGATTCGTTTAAAAAATAAATCTAAATACTTTTTGACAGTGATTGAATTTGAACAATTTGACTAATTGTTTTGAAGTTCTTCCTACAGAAATTTTCATCAAACATAAAATATCGTCTGCAGCTTCCTCTGCAACTTCGGTCAAATAATTTTTTTTACAAAAAAACAAAAGTAGAATTTTAATTGAGCTACGAAGGAGATTTATAGCCTATATCACCCGCAGAATTGAGCTTAACATTGTACCCAAAAACCAACATAATCTGTTCAGCCTTTAGGACCAGATTGACGCACAGATAAACAATTTTTGTAATCAGGCCTACTCATTTAATGGAGATAAAAAATTTGAGTCCAATCGGACAAATGTACAGACACCACTCCAATCTTATTATAAATTTAAGATTAACTAATAGTTTTGTATTTATGGGATTTTATGTATGCCGTATGGTACCACTCTCTTAAGGCCCCCATACACGATCAAACTTACTTGACAAACTTGGCTTGTCAAGCCAGTTGACAAACTTGGCTTGTCAAGCCAGTTTGACAAGTTGGACCGTGTGTGGGTGAAGTTTTAGAGTTTGATGGCTTGATGTGGTGTACACTGGGCATCAAACTTATTTGACAAACTTTTGATCAAACTTGCTTGTCAAACTAGTTTGATCATGTATGGGGGCCTTTATACCATAAATAACTTATAAAATTAGTAGTGAAGGTAAGAACTCACCGTTTTGATATGGATTCCCCACTGGAGATCTGTCCACCGTTCCCTCCAAGCCTTGAGAAGTAGAGCCTTCAAACTGCTGGTCTTACTCGTGATCTTGCTACCTTCCATACGAGTCACACCCATCTTGACTTATACCAATATCTTTAAACGCAAACCCAACTACAACACGCACGAAACAGAAAAGAAAAAAAAAAATATCGATAACGAAAATGAAAAAAAAAAAAAAATTAGAATAAAATTTCTCGCACACGCGAAAAACAACAGACAACCCCCCCACTCACCATGTCCACAATCCGCACAACACCACCGCACTTTGAAACTTAAACCACTCGGATATTTAAAAACAAACGAATTGAAAAATTAGAAGAAAAAAAGAAATCCGCAAGTCGATTTTACGACGAAAGAGTCCCCTAATTATATTGTCACAATATTAACCACGTAAACAAGCGTGTCGGGATATTTAAGTAAAAATAAAAGCAAGGAAAATATATAAATAAATAAATAAGATAACAAAAAAATATATCACCATTTACAAAAAGAAAGGATTATCACAAAAAAATATAAATAAAAGAAGATAATGAGGGGGAAGAAATATAATAAATAAATTTTACAAAGGTGTGGCTAGTTGAGTACTGTGGACATAATGTTTGGGGCAAAGAAATTTATAAAATACTAAAAAAAAAAAAAATAAATAAAACAAACGATATGAATCGATCAATGGATATTTAACAAGAATTTGATCTTAAACACACAATTATCATATATTTTTTAGAATTATTAAATTAGTTCAGTTATACACGTGGTTATAGTTTTTTTTGTTTTAATTATAAATAAATTATTTAAAAAAAAGTAAAATAAAAAACAAAAGATATACACTGTTTCCATGCCAACAAAGAACGAATTTGATAACTAATAACAGATAATGTATTATTTCTTATCACTTATATAACAGAATATATTATTAGGTATTATTATATTATGTATAATCGATATAATTATTTATATTAATCTAATTTGGTATGTTGAGTAGTTTTTTTCTTCCTTTTTTTGTTTGCAAATATATATATAATATATATATATAGATGTATATACAGGTAGTAGCAAGGGGGAAGGGGGGGGGGAGTAATATTAGCGGGAGAGGGTGAGCATGGTGAGGGGATCGTCGTGGTCCAAGTGTTGATCGATAGCTAGGGAAGAGAGACCCATACGAGAAGATTCCGTGTCGAACTCATCTACTTCCTTCTGATGCTTGTCTCGCTGCGACCTCACCTGGATGTCTCTCTCCTGTATGAAGGCCTGTCTCTCTTGGTCCATCTTCTGCTCCAGTAAGGCTTTCCGTATGGCCACACGATCCTCCAACTCCTTCCTCTCTCTGTTTCTCTGGGCTTCGTTCTGCATCTTGTTCTTGCTCTGGTAAGCCACGAGTATTTCCAGTTCGTAGCGTAGTTTCTCCTGCAGCTGCTGGCACTCTATCTCCTGGGATTCGTCCAGTCTGATGGACTGTTTCTGCAGCATCTCCGCGATACTCTGTTCGTACTGCTCGGCGAGTAAAGCCAGTTTCCTCCTCTGCTCTTCTTTAAGCTTCTTGATGACGGCTTTATGCTCTTCCTTGGGGGTGTTCTGAAGGATCTCCAGTTTCAGAGCCTTGTATTGCCTAGTTTGGATTTTGCAAGTCTCTCTGAACTGTTTCCTAATCTGCATCTCCTTGTGCTTGAGACTCTTAGGCTGCTGTTTCAGTTCCAAAGCGTGCTTCTTCCTAAGATCCCGTTCGCACCTGGCCAGGTATTCGTTCTGGTTCTGAAGTTCTATTTGGTGTTGCCTACTTATCTGCTCTTCTCTCAGTTGGTGGACAGCCTTCTGTTGTCTGTATTCTAATTCCTTTGTTTTCTCGTGATGCCTGAGAAGCATGGTGTGAGCTTGTTCGAGTTGGCTTTGCCTCTTAGTAAGCTCCTCGTCCAAGAGACCCTGTTCGAGATCCATGAAGCCGATCATCTTCTTCCTCCTGAACTTCCTCACTTCCATCTCCAGATACTCCTTCTGTCCCCTCACCAGTCTCTGTTCTTCTTGAGCCTCCATCTGCCTCAGAGTCTCTTTCTGAGTCTGGAGCACCGCGTCCCTCTGTCTCTTGGGGGTCGACTCGTCCAACTCGAGTTTCCACCGCTCTTTGTTCGCTTTGTATTCTTTCTTCTTCTGGCAGTCGAAGGCCTTCCTGTCCTGTTCTTGTTTGCAGTTGATCTCTTTCTGCAGTTTTTTCTCCGACAGGCTGTTCTGTTTCATTTTCCTTTCTAACTCCTGCTGGTGTCTCTGCTGCAGCTCCTCCAGATCTTTACTGAATTTTTGCAGGAGGGCTTCGTACTCCTTGTCGAGTTGTTGCTTATGGTTTTCCATCTCGACTTTGCACTTCTCTTCAATCTTGAAGAGGGCGCCCTGATGTTCCCTCCGCATCCTCTTGTAGCCCGACATCTGTTCGTGCATCTCCTCCTGCATGTGTTCCTTCTGTTGCTTGGTAACTATAGTGGTAGTCTTTATAGTGGCGAAGTTGTTGGGTCCGTGGTCGAGTATGATGGCGGTGGGCGTGGCTTTATGCCTGTGGTTAGGCATGTCTAACACGGGAGGCAGGCTATTAGTAGAGCTGCTCTGGGACGAAGCGCTCACGCCGATGGAGTGGATCGAGTGTTCCGAAGTTATGCTGTTACTCTTGCTACTGTCTCCTCCCACCTGTTCGTCTGCGGTGTCGTCTCCGTCACCCAGGGTACTCTCGCTCTCACAAGAGTCGATCATAAGGATTTTCATTTTCCTGTAGTTCTGGTTGTCGAGCTCTCTGACGGCGGTCTTGGTCCTCTGGATCAGGTCTATGAGGATGTGGGGGGCTCGGTGTAGGTTGATGAACTGGTGCGAGAGGAGCTTCTGAGCGGTGGGTCGGTCGGAAGGACTCTTCTGAAGGCACGACTCTACGAAATGTTTAAACACGTCGGTCCAGTCCGAGGAAGCGCTAAGGGAAGGCGTGTCGTTCTGGGCTATGTGATACAGGGCGCTCATGGCGTTCATATTGAAATAGGGAGGTTTCCTTTCGGCGAGTTCTATACAGGTGATTCCTAGAGACCAGACGTCCACTTTACCGTCGTACTGACCCTCGTCCATGGCCAATATGACTTCGGGAGCCATCCAGTAAGGGGTACCGACAAAACTGTTGGCAGGACATTTTATACTGGCCGAACCGAAATCCGCCAGTTTGACGGTTCCGTTCTCCGTCAATAAAATGTTACCGGCCTTGACGTCCCTATGAATCCGTCCGAGAGTATGAAGGTAATGAAGCCCCCTGAGAACTCCCTCGCAGATAGCGGATATTTCTTCTTCTCTAAGGGGTCTCTTATGCACCTCGATTATATCCGAAGCGGATCCTAAACAGTATTCCATGACCAGCCATGCCGTACTGTCTTTGATATAACAACCCTTGTATTCTACGGTATTGGGATGGTTTAAATTCCTAAGAAACCTAATTTCTTTGAGAATGTCCTGCCACTTTTCCGTACTTTGTTTGCCAACGTAAGACATTTTCTTGATCGCCACGATTTCACGGCTGACGGTGTTCCTAGCGTAGTAAACCGCTCCGAAACTCCCGTGACCGATCTCTCGCAGATCGTCGAATATTTTTTCCGGGTCATCTTTATCAAAGAGTTCGGCGACTTCGGGGTCTTTGAGGCTGCCTGGCCGAGGGACAGCAGGCATCTTGTCGGAGTTACGGCAATGATTATTCTAGTTCGGTCTCCATTAATAGTGCTTCCTCGACACCTATCAAAAAATTAAAACAAAAAAGAAAAAAATACACAGGAGCAAACGACATTGTAATATTATCATAACAAGTATGTAAGAATAACACTAACATTGATTTGGCCGAAGTGATTACCTCTAAAACAAACATACCATTAAGCTGTAAAAGCAAAATAATTATTTTAAAAAAATAATAAAATGATCGTCCTCTACAATCTCTGCTGACAAGTTTTTACATAAATTTATTTAACTAAATTTGAATAAAACCAAAACGATTAAATTGTATTTGTGCCTCAGTGAACTAACATGAGCCTGAGCGTCTTGTATAGTTTAGATTGCTTCAAATTAATTAGGAATTGATTGATTTCACGAGGCGAAGTATGTTGATAAATTAACTAAACGGTGAAGTAGACGACTAGCAGGAAACGGACATTAGACTATCGACTGATACAGATAGCAATATATAAGTAGGAAAGTAGCCAGGTACGAGTTTTATGTACTTATACAGAATGTAAGTGGGTAGGTAGGTATGTACCTACCTGAGTAGGTATTATGATGTAACACTGGATAAGGGTCTTTTCCGATAAAACGACTCCGGTAGATAAAGTACACAGGTAATAGATACACATATATATAACGAAGAAACGAAATAAAGCAGCACTAGATAAGAATTCGGTTCGAGTGGGTTCCACTAATGGAGTGGGGAGAGGCCAATCACGGCCCGACTCGAGACCCAATAACTTATGTAAGCACTAATTTAATTAATTTATAAGCCCGCGAGGACCACGCTACTTAACAGGACACCGATATCCGCCTTCTCTACCATTAAATAATAAATATTCAAGCGAAATTAGCTAAATAATGTTTACCTTCTAACGGGGATGAAATCTAACCTTGCAGACTTGAAATCGGTTAACGCGACCGAATCTATCTTTAAACCGACATTATACTTAGGGACGACCGATTAAACTAATTCGAGAAAGACAAAGGGCCTATTCGGGTCGGGTTTTTGATAAAAACTAAACGGACATTGCGGAAAAAAATTTACACAAACAACCCGATAAACCAAGAAAGTAGAATGGTTTCTAATTCATTTTCACTCTCGTTTCCCACGTTCGAGAGCAGCACTGTCGTCTCACATTTGACTCACTCCGATTATCCGGTCTATTTCTAATTTCTACTCACCTCTGATATTTTTTAAAACTAATCGATAACTATAATTTCTGCTTTTTAAAATTAATTAAATCGTCGGAATAAATCTACATTTAAAATATTAATGCCGGAAGTGATTTAAACGTGGCATGGGAGTTTTTGAGGTTTGTCATAAGTATAACAGTTATGAAACCCCCTACAGCTATCAGGTTATCTTATACGTGTTGATTTTGTGTAATTTGTTTGGTGTTATTGCAAATAGCTTTTTTTAAAATTTTTTTCTTTAAATTTAGTTTAGTTTATTCCTTGTCTATTCTGCTTAAGCAAATTCAAAGAAAATGGATTGGATTAAAGCTATTCCTACTCACATGGTATGCGTTGTTATACTATACTTAATATGTTTGATGCTCTTCGTGTTTGTCTCTTAAATAGAAAAATATACGGAATTTCCTTATTTTTTTATGTAATTAATAATATTACTTTTTACTTACAGGATTTCGATGGACAATGTATGGCTGAGAAGTACTCTAGACTCATCATAACGTTGTTTGGTGTAAGTACACTTGCTTTCGTTGCAATATGTTTGATTATTAGTTAATACTCACGTAGTGCTCTAGTATGCAGAATCTGTATCTACTTAACTGAATGTTTTAGTTTTGCTGAACCCTACGGAGTGTATATTCTTAGTATTTGGGTCTATTAGTAATGAAGAGGTCCACTTTCAGCTTCTTCTTGGCTCATTTTCGAGTTGACCGATAAGAATATTTAATTTTGTTCCAAAAACTTCTCTTTGATGTACAATCTTTAGAATCGTTTAGATTCGAATTGAACTTGTATTGAAGGAGGTAGCGTGTAAAAAAGTGTCTGACTAACACCGGGCTAGAATTCTGTGTACAAGTTAATCTCTTAGTACCTTTAAAGAATATGTGGTCGGCTAAGTTCGACTGGGACATAGCTTTGCTACAGGCTTTTGAAAGAAAGTGGAGGGGGGCCATGTCCCGCCATTTATGGTGGAAAATGTGATATTCATGATCCTGAGGTCGAAATTTGTTATTAGACCTAAGTTCAAGTTTATAGTAGGTTCTCACTCAATGGGTGACCCCTTTTGAGGTGGAACTAAGTCTACAGTGCCCCTTCTGATAACACGTTATCTTGCTATTGACCTCTTTCGAGACTTTATATACATCGATATATCTTATCTGTTAAACTCTTTTATACTTTGATTTGGACCTCTACCTGGTCTTTATGCAGGAGGGTTGTTTTTCTTCACAAAACAAGTGGAGCACCGTGAAGCGGCCATTGAAAATTCTAGGTCAGACAAAACTAAGGTCATCAAAATTTAATTCTAACACAAAATGGTTTAAAATTTCGCATTGTTTGGATAATCGATGTATGATGTCATTATAACCATCGATAGTACTGACTTGCAATATCTATTAGAGTAGTTCTACCCTCTTTGATTTAACTTGATATTTAACTAACTTAGGGTTACCATATCACCCGTTTTTCCCGGAAACCACCCGTTCCCCCCCCCCCCCCCCCCCCCCCCCCCCCCCCCCGGTTGAAAACCCCCCAAAATGGTAAAACCACCCGTTTTTACAAAGCTCAGAGAATTTTATTTAGTAATTTACCAGTGTAACAAACGTATAACCCATATTACCTTATTAATTAAAATAAAAACACTTTTTAAAATTTATTGAAAACAAAACCTCATAATAAATTAAAAAATACAATACGCAAAAACAAACTTAAAATAATAATCTTTGAGTCTATCCATTTTTTAACAAAAACAGTGTATAATTTTGATTAAGTAACTAGTTCCTTTGATTCCCTCTATGCCTTTACTAGCGCTAGGAGTTTGATAACATTCTGTTATCAATTGTTTGGTTTCATTTCATCACAAATAATCTCCTTTTGCATTTCATAAAATAAGTTCCTACATAAAAAAAATCAGTAAAAGTTTTTATTTACGAATAGTTCAGTAAATGTTAAAAGGAGCGGAACCGTCTTCAAGTTAAAACGGTTAA
>KZ651503.1:769713-792129 GCA_001010745.2 Gerris buenoi
ATACCTAATCCCGAATTAAGCTTTTTCAAATTTTTCCACAAGTCTTAGAAGTCAAGAAACAACAATAGAACTAGACCGAGAAATACGCTGGTAATGAGGGGGAGGTCCGTGGTTCGAGTCCCGGCGCTGAAGTCTATTTTTCTCTGTCTGTCTCCCTTTGTAAATACTAATAATTTTATTTAAATTAAAATTTATTAATTAATTCATAATGAATGGAATGTCATTTGAAGATAAGTGGAAGAGAGTGGTGTGGGGTAGAGTGGACTTAGTACGCAAAGCTCACTTTCCTAAGAACACATTCCTATAAGAATCACCCGCAACCCGCAGTAGCTTGTAAACTATTTATTATAAATGTATCACTTTACTACTCAAAAACCTCTACTTGTATCAAGTTGAAATTTTAAATGCCTGTTTCAATTGTACTTTAGACGATGTATATGAAGTTTTATTAAAATCGTTACGATAAACGTAAGATATTGGTAAATACATTTTTTCTCTACTTAAAACGTTTAGTTCAGCTTTAATAATTTTAACGATAACGATCTTTATAAATTCATAGCGGTATCGCTGCTAGTTTTACTGAAAAAAATTATTTGTAAAAAAATGTTCGTCTCATCGAATAGGTAGTGATAAAATCGTATACCGTCCTGAATAAAAAAAAAAAAAAAAAAAAAATCCAATGTTACATTTGAAGCTCACGCTTACGAGAGAGTTGCGTGCGAACTCTTGGACGTATAAAACTGTCCAACGAACTTAGCCTGAGTAAAAGCATCAGTAAAAGGAACATTTATACCAAATTTCAACTAAATCGGTCAACTTTTACTCAAGTTATCGTCGGACACGTAACCGTTACACACAGACAAACAAGATGCATAGTTTGTTGAATGTAAGAAGCTCGCTTCAATCAATAATTTTCTTTTCTCACTTCTCTAATGCAGAATGTTCAGCGTAGTAAGCACTGGTGAAATCACGTCTGATAGGACGCTAATTCATACGGGTCAGCGTCCCTTCCCACCTTGGTCAAGTATACATTTACATAAAGCTTCCAGTATTACATTTACCTTATTACAAAATCGTTGATTTGACTTTTGTAAACTCGGTTTGTACCTACGTTTTTGCAGAATGTTAACTCTTCATGGGAATCCAGTGGAAACGCAGCCGTTCTACAGGCTCACTGTAATATTTCTAATGCCAAAACTTAAGTCCTTGGACTTCGTTTCGTTATCACCCGGGGAAATCAACTCTCCACCTCCACCTGGAGCTGCAGCTCTTATGGAGAGTCTGCGTCATTGAACTACAAATTTCGCTTCAAATAAAGAACAAATTCGAAAAATTAAGTTTGTTAAATTATTTCATTAATTTAAATCAAATACCAAGGTGATAAGTAATTATTATTATTATTTACTAGGGGACTGGGAAGCCAGCGTGGCCGTGAGTCTTAAGGCGCTCTCGCTCAGCTATCAATAAGTCGAGGTAACTCGAGGTCGTGGGGTTCTATCCCGTGCATCTATGAATCACGCTCGGTGCAGGGTGAGGGACACCCCCATGGGGCACTCTTCCCCCACTCCCACTCATTGATGGGGTCTGATTGAAGCTGGTGCGTTCCGTGTCATGCGATGATGTAATTTGTATCTATGGTTCGAGGACGGAGCAGGGCGAGGGACACCCCCTAAGGGGCAATCTGCCCCCACGCTTTGTCGCACACCTATATAGCTTACTAATGACCACACCATACCCGCTATCTATTAAGATTACAATTAAGTTAGGATCCAAGTAACGTGGATCAAATCCCAATTCCAAGTTTTAGTGTAACTTTGAAGTAAGGTTTACACGATCAAAGTATACTTAGTGTGATTAGTGGAACTTTGATACACTATTAAGTAGAAGTTAAGATATATTGTGTGAAATGTTTTTCCCTCTGGAACTTTTCCAGTAAATTGTTATTAATAATAATATAATATCTTTATTTTCATTGTTTTACATGTCATAAAACTCTAGAACAGCGGTTCCCAAACTGTGGTACGCGTACCATTGGTGGTACGCGGAATCGGGTCCAGTGGTACGTGCAGCATAAATATTTGCGGTTGTTAGGAGCGTATTCATCCCTTATATAGCTCAAAACCAAGCGTAGAAACAGACTGTCCTGCGTTGAGGGTGATGCGTTTAAAACTCAGCCCCATCACTCCAAAAAAATTGATTGAGCCAGTTATTAAAAACACATGCATCCAATTAACCTGCCTAACAATATTGTTTATTCTTTTATTATGACCTATTCTTTTAGTATTTTCTTTATAATTCTTTATAAATGTCTTCTTTTTTTAAATACAAGTTTTATTAACTTCTATGTTCTATTCGTGTTATTTTGTTGTAATATGATGTTCTTTATTCTTTCATGAATGTTTTTTTTTTTTTTACTAAATTAAATAAATTTTTTATTTAGTCCTTATTTTAACAATCATGCTCAAACACCTTCTCTTTATCCAGGGGATAGAAGGTAAAAAAATAATGCAACAGAACGCAGGTCTGGTACAACTTAAATTAGAAAATGTGATACCCTACGTTTTTGAACCTTTAAAACAAAATTTTTCCGGGGGAAGGCCCCGGACCCCCTTTCTTCAGTAAAAAAAAGAGTCCTGGATATTCCTGTATAAACATCAGTGGTACATGAAAAATTCAAAACATATTTAGTGGTACGCCACCAAAAAAGTTTGGGAACCCCTGCTCTAGAATACTGTCAATACTAAATTGAGTAAGTTCCTTACCGAAGGTAAAGGAAGCTAAGTGATCGATATGAAGAACAATAAATTTTTAAATCTCCGCTTTCAAAAATTCCAAGACAGAAATCCGTTTTATAGTATATCAAGGGAACATTTTTGGTTCCTCTTATATTTGGTCCTGGTCGCTCAATATTTGCGAACCAGGATATCTTAAAAACTATTCTTCCGATTTTAATGACATTTCAATGGTATATAGGTCATGATTAGCCCATTGTTGGCTAAATATAAGTTTCAACCTTCTTTGCTTTTTTACTTTTTCATATAAAGAGAAGTATTGTGACAGCGCGAAAATTCGATTATGAGATTTTGATGGATTTACACTTTTTGAGGTCCTCTGAGTCCAAAAAAACGCTTTTTAAAAAATGTCTGTCGTCTGTGCAGACGCCTGGAGCCTAAACTACTGGGCCGATTTTGACAAAATTTGCCATACATGTTTAGAAAAATCATACCCCGTGGCGAAATCTAGAAATGAATTTTAGCTCCATTGGGGAAAAACTCTGAAAAAAAAAAATATCGTAAGCAGTTCCAAAGATTTTAATAAAAAAATTCTAAAATGTAGTTAATTTAAATACGAATCTAACGATATAATAATATTATAGGTCATTTTCGATATAAATATTATGTCGTTTTCCCGGGAAAAACCTAGTTCCAGTTCCTGAGAAAAAAAGCTTAAAACGTGGACGGAGAAAGCACGGGTTCAATTCCCCGCCCAGGAGAAGTTATTTTTATAATAAATTTTGATGAAATGTTCAATAATAATTAAATGTACATACGAAAACTAGTAAATGGAAAACACTGGGCTAAGTAATAATGAACTCGTATATGAGAAAGTTTGTCTGAGTTGTCTCGGACCAAATTTTTTCTATTCCACATGCTCACAAATTTGATTTGTATGGAACTTTAACAGTTTATCGAAAGTAACCCGCAAATAGCCCCAGATTATTTGAACTGTCTACGCTCTTCAAGTTGTGCTAAATTGATACTTTAAATCCATGTAAAAAATTAAAAAATTTTGACAGATTTAAAAAATAACGGGGGAAACAATTAAACAAATCAGGCAATAATGGATAGTAAAATCAATAAAGTACGTGAGAGGATGCGAGGAAGCTATGTGCCACACCAATTAATAGTCTATTATTTTTTATACATATATTACTTTGTACCTACTCTTGAACACAAAGATTTTTTGTTAAAGTGTAGGGGCACCAATTTTTGATCGGGTATTAGGGGTGGCCCGCTAGCAATGGTTTTATTGTGTGGATATTATTGGACATAAATTGATTTCTTTGGTTTAAGTTTTCCATGTTTCTAGACATTTTCTTTATTTAGGTTATCGCCCTCCACTTTGTAAACATTCCTATCCTGAGCGGCCGGTAAAGTTCCATATTACAGGCATTACAGCCCTGGGGCCGGTAATAATGCATGCTTTATCATTACATGGCCGCTAATTAGTTCGAGAAGCGGCCGCTTCCTGACCGGGCCGCGACGTGCAGGAAACGCTAGAAGTTCTTTGCGTCAGCTGTTCAATTTGTAAACAATCAATATTTTTATAACTGCGGTTTGTTTTGGTAATGATTTAACCTTAATATGCATTTATTGTTTTTGAAGATTACGGCAAAATAGTTTTTTGTAGTTAGTTTACATGTGGTGGGCGATAAAATAGTGTACGCACNCGTGCGTTCAAACTTGGCCCTCGGCCTGTAATAACGCCCTTTACTGCTCTAGGTAAGTAAATAGTTATTAGACAAAGCTGCTTCAATTTTATTGTCAAATGATAAACCATTTTGTCAAAGTATTTAATGAGGAGGAAGAAAACAAAATAAATAAACATATTATTATATTATTTTATTTCTTTTTTTAACGAATTTAACAAAGACTTAAAAGTACATATAAAAAAATATTAAAATCAATTTATCCCAAAAAATGTAAAATCAATGATAAAAAAAATATTACTTATCGAAATATAATTCTCAGCTCAGCTCATTTTAATAATCAAAATATTCAATTAACATAAATTATTTTATGTTATAATTAAAATTGTAAAAAAAACATTAATTAATTTTTAAAATTATAATTATTTAAATTTAAATAATAATCGTTAAGATATTAAATGCAATAAAAACTTCGTCACCTTCAATTCTTAAAGGTAGTAAAATTAAATTTACAAATGATCTATTTTCTAATGAAACTATAAACATTTATGTTTGGAATAATTAATTAACATTTATAATAATACAAAATAAAAAATATAAATAATTTCTGATACATAATTAAGATTATAGAGCCAATGAGATTGAGCGATAAAAAAATTATATCAGATTTTTGTATAAAAGTACCAATTTATTTTTATTTGAAACAGTCTCAATGGTTATTATATTGTATATTTAAGATTATATATTTTTTTCTTGATAATACTTTAATAATTTCTTGATTACATTTTGCCGTGGATAAACAATGAGAATCAGTCTAAATTTGTGTGGGGGAAAGTGTGCTGGGAAAGTTATCTGACGGAATCAAGATGGGCAGGAACGGTCGAAAGGGCTTCTTCGTTCGATCGATTCAGCGAGCAGTTCTATAACACAAAAATCATAATGGCAATATTAAAATAAATGTTTATAAAAGTAATTTTAGGTTATCTAATCAATGAATATCTATGTGGGAATATAGTATGTTATTTCTAACAAATATCCTTATTAAAATGTATCATGCGTAAAAAAAAGAACAAATAACTAAAGCTTCGTCCAATCAGCCGAACGGAGGAAACGAGCTCAGCATTAGTCTCTGCGCATGCCCTGTCTAAAGTGCGCCTGCGCATCTCAGACTAGGCATGCGCAAAGATTAATGCTTGGTTCGCTTCCTCTGTTCGGTATGACAGTCTAGACGCTCTAAGACGGATTCATAGCCTGATAATCGCGCCTCAGAATAATCACAATAAGACACGAAAAATTTGGTTCCAAACTCGAAACCAACTTTTTGTTTTGGAACCATCTTTGGTACTTATTTACTTGGGTACATACCAATAAGTATGTACCCAAGTAAATAAGGTGCCATAGGGAAAGAGTTTACCTAGGTACATACCATTTCTCGCGTTAGAATGAAACCTCCCGTCCTCTTCCCTCTTGTTTATACTTTTGATTAAATTTTTCGAGACATCTATTATACAGTTAATCTTAGGTGACTTTTTTTTGAGTCCCTAACGTCTAGTTTTAATATTATAGCTGACTCATGACAGAAACTATTCCAAGAACTATCCCCGTACAATATGAAGTTTAATTATAATACAACTAACAATAATAATTAAGAGTAAATTTAAAATGTCAAAAAGAGGAATGATAAAGCCGTGTCCAGACTGCCGAACTGAACGGAGGAAACGAACCTAGCATTGGTCTCTGCGCATGTCCAGTATGAGATGCGCAGTCGCGCTTTACGTTGGGCATGCGCAGTGACCAATTCTCGGCTCGTGTCCTCTGTTTAGTTCGGAAGTCTGGACTCAGCTTAACAGTGGTCAAAGAAAAACTAGTGTATTACATCTATCGGAGGAAAAGCGATAAACTGGAGAGGGGAGCTAACATCACGACCGCAAGATTTTAACATCTTGAAGGTTAGGCCTACAGGGCAAAGAATAGTGGTGGACACTGGTGGAGGTACTTATGACAAGGATCTTATAAAATAGGGATAGAGCACTAAAGCCTAGTCTACATTGGTCGAGAAAACGGTCGAGTGGACTAGCATGCTTTTTAGCACAGGGACGGGCGAATAGAATAGAGTGCTATTTTTTGGTAGAGTAGACACTAAAGTCGTTCACACGTGCTTGAGATAGTAGCCTTAGTAAAGTGAGGTGTTTTCGTTTTTAGTTCTGAATAATCCCGCAAATGAAGGTATTCAATGTTAGGACGGACGTAGGGTGGGGGGTCTACTCGCCCGTCCGAGGTCGAGCTACTCTACCACCGCACTCGCCCATTTACTCGACCAACTTTTATCTACTCTCCTCGACCTTTTACTCGCCCTATCGTTCACATTAGGCAAGTAGCTCGGCCGAGTGCTACTCGACCTGGCTACTCGCCCGTTTACTCGACCAATGTAAACCAGGCTTAAGCGATAAAAGTGTCGCCAAGAACTAGGAAAATCTAGTAAGGTCCGAGTAGGATAGATTACCTTCCCGTAACATTGTACAATGGTTATAACTGCAGATGATCAAGAAGGTTATGGTTAAAATGCTAGATTGTAACGTAACCTTTCATAGGTTTGTTCCTCAGAGCCAATAGTTTATAAACGATTGATAACAGTCGGGAAGAAATTCGTCCTATTAATGCGCGCGCACACTGGTAGTTTGATGTAGATTTTTTCCAAGTTCTTGGCGACACTTCTTAATCGGCCCTTAACCCAGGAAGTATGCTTAGTGCTCTATCCCTATTTTATAAGATCCTTGACTTATGATCCCCAAGGAATAGGTCTGGTAAGATTATTTTTCTTGCAAACTTCACACGGGTTGGCAAATTTAAACTATTAACATTAATTCTTATTTCAAGACAACTATAATAAGAAAAGTTGATTGAAAGTTATGCAAATTGCAGACGTAATTAGCGTTTTCTATTGAATGACTTTAAACAATACATTTGAAACCTACCGGCTTACGTTACGCTTCAAATGTATTAGTTTTTTTTTAATTAAAAGCACATCTCAAAGGAATGAAAGAAAAGAAAGGAAAAAAGGGAAATGAAAAAGGTGCTAAAGCCGAGGGTAAAAGAAAAAGCACCGTGAAAACAGAGCAAGGATTAGATGCGTTTAGATCGTGGAACGGTGACAGTTATATAGGAAATTATCAGGCAACCTCTCAAAATACTGTCATCAGGAAAGGTTAGTTTATCTAATAAATGCCATTTTTTTTTATTTTAGTATATAATAAGGATCTTATATAAAGGGAATGGAGGGTTGTGGCTAAAAAGTGACCCCATGAAGATATATGTAAAATATGAGCTTCAATGGGACAAATTACCTTCCTCTTGGTTTTGGTTATAGGTTACCAAGAAACAGGCAGGTTATCAACAGATCAACAGATTGCGTTGTAATCTCCCTTGCGTTATATTCTCCTGTGCGTTGTATTTCTTATTTTGGCTGTTTGTGAGTGTTTGTGATTGATATTTGGACTATATTTGGCCGTTTATAGTGACTTGTTTTGCATTATTTAAAATTATAAGTTAATAATCAAGTTTATAACCTGATTCAAAATAAACCTTGAAATTAACAAAGAAGGTAATTTGTCCATGTTCAAAGGTCGTGGCATGCGCAGTATGATTTTTCTCCAATTTCTTTTACATGCATTTATTAGGGGTAATGGCAGCCATTTTTGGAAACGCGATATATATATTTGTGATCTAAATTTTAATACCTTTGAAATGAGATACCCCACTCAAAAATTACAAAATTTGCCGGCTATATTTTTAGATTTTTGAACAATGTAGCCCGTCCACCATTATTGCCGTAAAATGTTGCTCGTTCATAATACCTTTAAGATTACAAACAATTTATTTAAAGATGTTGCAATTTTGTTTTTGGGATCATTTTGTTTTAGGTTTGGGAAAGTATATAACAGATGATGGAACTATGTATTCAGGAGAATGGGATAAAGATAAATTTGTATTTGGCACAATCAAGTACAACGATTTCACGGAATTTCACGGTCAACTTGAAAATCACAAATATAACAACGAGTGTAAGTTTAAATACAACATTTAAGACTTCGTGGCATTTTTAACTTATTCAAATTTCACAAAGGATTAATAGAAAAATGACAACAGCAGGCTGTCGCAGCTGAAATTTATAAAAATCTAAGTCCGTTTGATAAATAAGTCTGAATAAGATCAAGCTAGAATTTCGTGTTTTAGTTAATATTTTGGTACCTTTTAAGAATATGTGGTCGGCTAAGTTCGTCTGTGGGACATAGCTTGTCAATAGGCATTTATAAAAAAAAAAACAAATCCGTGGAGAGCAGCTGTGTCCCACCCATTTTGCTGGACAGAATGATTTCCATTATCTTGAGAACAGAATTATTTAGTCGACCAAAAATCAAATTGATGTTAGTCTGTCACTTGATAGGGAAGTCATTTCAATATTGCTCCAAATCAATATGGTGACCTATCAAGTCACAAAACAACATCAACTTGAATGTTGATCGACTAACTAATTTCGTACTCAGGATCATGAAAATAATATTGTCCGCCAAAATGGGCTCCCGTCATTTGTCAGCACCGTTTCTTGTCCTCTACCGTTTTAGATTTCTGTACAAAGTAACAATAAAGAAACCTTATATAACGGTTCTGTCTGTCAGTCCGTTGGCTTGTTTTAATTCATAAACTACTATAGCTAGAAACATTTTTGGCACACAGGTACATCTCGGCATTTTAGACATCAATACAAATTTTGGAGTTTTTACACTCAATATTTTCCTGGCCGCCATATTGGCTAGTGTGACTAAAAAAAAGTTTTTAGTTACCATGGCATGTTATACATAATTTTAAAGGTCTTTAAGTGTAGAAAAAGAATATGCAACTATTAAAATAACACACGTAATATTTTCAAGATGGCGGCCATTATGGCGGGCGACTAAAAAAAGGTTTTTAGTAACCATGTTATACATCAATTTAAAGGTCTTGAAGTGTAGAAAAAGAATATGCAACTATTACTCTTAATATTTAAACTTAATAGTACAGAAACCGGCGATTATCGCCTCACGTACTTACGTGAAGCGCGCCTTACTTGTTTATTTTTTTCAAATGCCTATTGCCAAGCTATGTCCCGCAGACAAACTTAGCCGACCACATATTCTTAATTGGTAACAAAAGATTAAATTTAACACAAACTTTTAGCTTGATGTTGGACAGACAGCAGACAGCTTTTTTGCATGCTATCTCCAGGACTAGAAGCTGAATGTGCGATCTTTTTACTACGGACATAAACAATTTACTTTTGTAATAAAGCTTTTATTATTATGAAAAATATATATTCAGAAGCTGGTTGTTTAGTCTTTTAACACGGACAGCAGTTTACTATGTTGCTTCATTTTCTTGAAATAGGAGAGAAGGACGAATTAGACAAAATTAAAACTCTAGTTTGATTGAATTCTATTTGTCATTTATTCTATAAATATTAAGGCCCGTATCCACTTTGATAAGTGCGAGTGCGAGTGCAAGTGTGTAGTGCGAGTGTTCAGTAGATTTTGCAAGTGTTTGGTGTTTAGTAGTGTCCATTCGTGTTTAGTGCAAGCGATAAGGATTTCGTTTTGTTTTGAGGAAAATGCATTTATTTTTTTTTTTATTATTTTTTTTTGTGGGAGAGATATTAGGTTTGTTCCAACCGAGCATTGTACCGTCCGCGGGATCGTCACCGTCATGCGCAATAGATAAAAGCCGTTCCAAGCTGACTTGGGACAGTGTTTCGTACCGTACACGAAACTGTTCCAACCCCGGCAGGGATAGTTTGCGAACCGTTCACTGTACGGTCCCAACGATCCTCTGACAATACCATGTACTGTTTTGTATGACATGCGCAGTTATGTCAATAGTCACAAATATCAACAGGAAGGTTCCCAAACTGTTAGGTTTCCTTAAATGTTTTTAATACAGTGCTAATTATAGTCCTAAACTCGTTCCAACCTGACATGATTTTATTACAGTACAATGTTAGCGCATGCGTATAAAACCTATCCTAAACGATCCGCGGGACGATACAAAGGACGGTACAAACAGCGGGGTTGGAACAAACCTATTGTTGCGTTTATTTTTAACACATTGTGACAGTATTTTGACCAATCAATTAAACATTTTTACTTTAAAATTGTATAATTACAAAATAAAATTACCCTGACATCTAGGTTGGAGTGGGGAGGCCTACTCGCAGATCCACTAAACAGTGCAAGTCTTCTAAACAGTTAACAGTTCACTCGCAAAATTACTAAACACTTACACTAAACACATGGTCTCCAAACGGATTTAGTGATTTTACTTAACACTTGCACTAATCAAAGTGTAAACGGGTCTTTATTTAACAATTTTCGGCAGGTGTTTACCGAGTACCAAACGTTGGAGAGTTGAAAAGTGACTTTAAAAATAACTCGCCTCAAGGGACCATGACTCTGACAGATGTGAACGGAAGAGATTGGTCCGGAAAACAGGTGATCCCAGGGAAAATTCAACTCTTTCCTCGGAACCATTTCAAATCCGTACTGAAGTCAGTTGATCCTGAGTTGGACGAATGGAATCAACCGAAAATAAGTAAAACTTCGTACTTATCAAAGGACATTAGTAGTGAAACTGGAGTCGCTAAACAGACTACTGTTGGATCTACACCCAAAAAAGCGTAAAAACAACGATAAAATATGGACAACTTCGAAAAACCACACCTAAAAGAAGAATCTTGTCATCAAACGAAAGGATTTGACTAGAATTTTGGCTTTAATCATAACCTCATTATTGATTTACAATAATAAAGAATTTTATCTCCAGTAGGGAGAAAAAGTTATGATTTTGGATTAGTTTAGAGGGACTAAAGATAATCTTTTCTTCCCTGGACTCAAAAAGTAAAAGTAGGGCGAAAAAGTAAGGATTGCCAACTTAATTATTTTATAAATAGTTGAAAATGAATGACTAATGTTATGTAGTTGTTGAAGTCAGGTTGGCGAAAGTGCTTTTTCGACCACCTTTATCATTGTTTATAACCTGCATCTAAATAACCTTCTATTTGAGTTTAATTCCAATTCTTATTTGTTTTTAATATTGAATCTCTTATATCTCCTATTAAAAGTGCTAATAATTATTGTTATTTATTAAAATAGCAAATAAATCCCCTCGGCTGCGCGGGAATTAAAAACTCTGATTCCCTCGGCTTCGCCCCGGGATTTAGGGACTATGGTTCCTTCGGCTTTGCCTCAAGTACCTACCAACTTTTTCGCCCAGGGAATAATGGCTTACTTCACTCCCTAGGTGCATAAATAACTAGGTATATTTTTCGCTAAATGATTAATATTATAAACTTACTTTAGGCTGTTTTCTGTAAGTGTTAACACATTCGATGTTGAATTTGATGTATTCGATGTTCCATTCGTGCTCGCCAGGTGTCAACTTAAGAAGTGTGTGGAGTGGAACGTTGATGTAGGGAATTTCGTCTACAAAAAAAGAAGAATAAATGAGTTTATTATATTCGTTAAAATTAAAAGTATTGATTGAATCTAATTCAGCTAGTTTAATATTTAGACAACGAATCAATTAATACTTGTCAAATATGATATGAGTTACCATTAGGTAATCAGGAATGGAAATATCGATTCTTATTATTCATTAGCAATAAGTCAGGTGTTCAAGTATTTAAAATGTACAAACTTCACTAATTATCACTTAAGTAACACCACATTTGGATTATAAATTTGTAGAAGTAAAATTAAATAATACAAAGTTAAAACATAGCTTCACTTACCTAAACTTTTAGGTGGGCAGAAGTAGGCAAGTACGGGTCTTAAAATTGCTTGATGACTGATAACAAGATGAGGTTTATTAGTACTTTGAACTTCCATTAGCACTGGCTCCAGCTAGAAGAAAAATACAATTTATTAATTCATATTTACATTTTGCGTGATAATATTTTAAGCGTATTGCGTAGCGTAGATAGTTATATTAGTATTACGTTTCTATGAGTTTTCAAAACCGTTTGGGTATTCAAAAACCCTATGGAAACGATGATTTCAAAACGATTTGAGTTCAAGGTCAAAGCAGCAAATTTTTGGTCAAAGCAGCAAATTGTATTTGAAACTGTTTTGAAAAAATAACAATGGAAACGGGTATTGAATTGAAAAAAGAATTGAGACATGCGCAGTAGGTATGATGAGCAGAGATATGATAACCTGACAACTATAACAAGTCTAAGAGTTTATAGTTATCCAAATTGTCGCGAAAACTGTTTTGGAAACTCCTCATGGAAACACTTTCAGTTTTGAAATCATAACAGTTTTCAAAACGTTTTGGAAATTAGTAAGTGGAACCATGGAAGCATGGAAACGTAGTAAGTGATTCTTTCTACAACCTTATAACAGCCAATTATAAATTGGCCTGCTAATAATAAATTGGCCTGCCAATAACTTGTATTTCATTTTATAAAAAGTGGCTAATTTTACCCTTTGCATGAGATCGATGTAGCTTTCTCCTTGAGGATATCTGTATCTGAGTTTATCCAGGTCTCTCTTGGCCATTTCTTTAGGGTACATTTCTGCCACCTCTTCATAAGTCATACCTTCACATACTCCCTGAAAATAAAATAATATTAAACGTAAGTATATTACTCCTATTTATATCACGTATTCTTAAAGGTTGGTTCATAGAAGGTTTTCTTTTCTTGGCATTGGTGTTAGTGGCCGGGATCGTGGGATCAGCTATTCGGTACTTTGCTAACTTTGGTGTGGTTCAGCACAAATGTGCTGAACTTGTGCCTTGCAATCAGTTTTCAAGAGTGGGGAATGATTGTCAGGAGAGAGAGAGGGACTAGTTTCCTTGTGAACTATTCACTTTGGATCGAGTCTCAGAGGAGAACCCAGGTTGGTTTTTGGTAACATCTTGCAGGGTTCTGTTTATTACTTATGTCTAATATCTTGTCTCACTACACTCTTTTAGTATCTTAGCTTTTGTACTTTTTCTCTTGTTGTGCTTCTCGCAACGAGTTAGCCTTTATGCTTCCTTTGTTAGTCAATTATTTTGTATTATATCGCCAGGTCCCTCAGACCTAGTCTTTGTCTCCTAACTTATTATTTGGCCCATTGGCCCTTGTTTTATTAATATAATATTTCACCTTTTTTGAGAAGTCTAGGGTATGTGTCCATCTGAGACTTTTTAGTATCGAGACTCGCTCTCGAGATTGAAATCGCTAGAGGACATGGGGCTGAGACTAGTCTCGGAGACTCGCCGACTCTCCGAGACTCGGAAGAGGCTGATGTTGCTCTCAAGTGGATAAGGTTCTGAGACTAATCTCGAGACTAGCTCTCGAGATTTAGTCTCAGATGGACACTTACCCTTTAAAGCTGGTGTTGTTTGAAACTTATTCCTACCCCAATTCCCGGAGATACTGTGAGCCTTACAAATCGTTGAAAGAACTCTTCAATAAAGAACTAGTTAACGTGATCGTGATACAAAAATTAAAAAGAACGGAACTTACAGCATCGATTTCGTCAATCTCAGGTACTTGTTTGGTTGGTGCTTGGATGAGGCTGGCTGTCTGTATGGTCCTGATCTTTCTTGATGTCCAGACTTGGAGGTCAGAATGTCTGTTTTCTTGATTGAAGTATCTGGCAAGTTCTCTGGCGTAAGCTTGGCCTCTTTCAGTCAATTTAGCGTCTCCACCAATCCTTCCCAACAGATTGTATTCGCTTTCACCGTGCTGAAGTAAAAAAAAACGACATATTTAGATATTATAATATATATTGTTTTATTATTCATTCAATAAGTTTTTAGTTTATGCATGATCTCAAACGAGAATAGTTATAATTAAATATCTTACCCTTGAGAAATAGATAACTTTTGGAAGAGGTTTGTAGTTGGACACAAAATTCAGAAGACTGCTGTTTTGAGGTCCGCGGAACTTGTGGGCGATAACATCTTCTCCTATATAAACAGAACATAAAATGTTTAAAAAATGTGTTCTACATTAATATGAAATGAAAATATATAATTGTTTTACATATAAGAAACTAACTAAAAAGAATATTATCTATATTATGGAATCTCTTTTCTTCATATTATGGAATAACATTGAATCATGGAAATGATATTGGATGGAAAGAAAAACTAGTATAGAGGGTGGCACAAAAGTATGGAAACCCCTGAATAACTCGTCAGAATTGGGGGCGCAGGGTGGTCGTCAGTCTCGGCCGGTCAACAAGCCAAAGGTCAGCATCGGCATCGATGGACTGCAACCCTCCTCCCTTAGACAGGTGCTAAGGAACCAGGAGGACTAAGGGGGGTGATGGAAAAGGGTCCTCCCCTACAGATACTAAAGTCAAACTTAGTGGAGTAGAAATAGAGGAGGACCGACAAACTGTCCCGGCGCCAATGGCCGATTTAAATATTGGCTGACGCGCCATTGGGGGAAGGGAGAAGGGTTTAGTCGGTAATGCTGCATTGCAAACACCAGCGAGTCCGACACTCAACATAGAATGTAATTCGCATGTGGGTAAGGTCGTAAATGACTTCCAATTCCCTGCCTTAAAAAAACAAAAAAAAACAAAAAAAAACAGCAGCCTTCACCACGGTCTACACCACGTCCTTGAACATGACCTTCAAGGTCATTTCAGCCCTTCCCCCCGCCCCTTTTTTCATTAATTAATTTGTTTAAGAACTTTTATTAATTTTTTTTCTTGAAGGTTGACCACATCCTTGACCATGACCAGAAATAAGACCACGATCATGGACTAAAATAACTCTCTATTATCTCAGCTTCCAGTGAAACTAGAGATTTGAAATTAGGCGCATAGACTTATGGTACCTAAAGAAGAAAATTCAAGGTACTTTCACTTCAACATATGGCCGCCATCTTGGATTTAATCAGATATTATGAAAAACTATGATACTACGAAATTATGAAACAAATAAGATATATTAATTATATTGTTTTAATTATTATTTACATACATCGCCAATTCAAGACGGATAAGGTGCGCGAAGCGCACCAATCCGGCTAGTTTTATATAAAATTCAGAAATTTCTATCGGCGAAATATAATACTGCAATGAATACAATTGAAAACCAATCTACCTCCTATTATATTCTTACTTTCTGGCACGATATTGAAGAGCATCACAATTTTCATGTCGTTTGTTGAAACTTCAACCCCGCCTATTGTCAAAATATTGTACTTTAAATGAAAACCTATCGACATCCGGTTAAATCCTAACTTCCTGGCACAAATTTCTTCTGCCCTCTAGAGCTAAATCATATATGTATATGTATGTTAAAAAAATAATTTGTAATGAAAGCAGTATTTTAAGCTATTAACTTGACTAAGGAATTCCAAACAACTATTGTTCACTTAGTGTCTATATAGGCTTCCGCGGGTTGAATCGTAAAAGTTTCGCTTCCTCTACTGGAAGCATCTTCAGGGGTGTGGTGCATCGTAATATTGACTCGAAGTAAACTCATGATATACACATCTATCTGTATATATCTTGAGTTACTTCTTGAGTTACTTCTTGAGTTAGTTTCTTGAGTTCTTCTTGAGTTACTGACCATGTTACTTCGAGATAACATTACAATGAATCACACCCCTGAAGATGCTTCCAGTAGTGGAAGCGAAACGTCGGACTTCATCCCCTTCGTGACGCGGATTTCGGAAAATTAAGTTATTGATATAACTGTAAATAGTTGATACTAATATACTCTATGAGCATAATACCATTTAAAATACTCACCATTATTAATATATTTGATGTAACTATAGTTCTTTTCTGAAGGGGAACCCAAAGTTGTGATTTGTTGATTTCCAAAATTTTCCAATATTCTTCTGATATCTTCTTCTTTTAGTCCCATTCTCGTGTAATCTTCGTGTAAATTAAGTATCTCCTGCGAAAATTCAATAAATGATAAAATTTAATTATAAATTCCCTGATTTTATTTAATTATACTTAGGATATAAATATTGCGAGTATACAGTTAAAACCCTAATGGTTGACTTAATTTAAGTTTAATTAAACATAAATAATTATATATAAATAATTATAATAAATGATTATATTATAAATGTTTTCCCCATAACTCATATATTTTAAGAATTATCACCACCTTCACCTAGGCTAACATCGACATGAGATGAATTTTTTCTTAGTCTTATCAAATAGATTTTAGTCATTTTTATTTTAATACCTTTATTAGATATAATTGATACAAAAAAAGTACTTAAATAGCACATAAAATTCTCCAATTCTTTAAGTAGTAATAATTAAACACTGTAGCACATAAAAAGTGTGGAGAGTTCACAAAATTTACTTATATTAATAATGCTTAACAATACCAATCCTTCCCAACAGATTGTATTCGCTTTCACCGTGCTGAAGTAAAAAAAAACGACATATTTAGATATTATAATATATATTGTTTTATTATTCATTCAATAAGTTTTTAGTTTATGCATGATCTCAAACGAGAATAGTTATAATTAAATATCTTACCCNTTTTTTTTTCTTATTTTTGTTGTAAATAGTTCCAATTTTTCTATGTTCTTTAGTTTATTTGGCAATAGACTAAATAATACAAATTTTTCAAAACGTCATAGTAGTACCCTAGAAGATTCTAATTCTAGGAGTCTTTAATAAAAGATGTCCTGATAAAGTTGAGAAATGGGTGACAAAACATTAAATTATAAATCTTTTCGAACGTTAATCACTTAAAGCATTTTATTCATTTAATAAAATTGCCACTTACCATAATGTTTCTGTTTATGCCGTCGACGCAACCGCTAACAAATTCGATGAATAGAACTTTTGCGCCAATCTGATCAAAAAAATCATGAACTGATCGTCTTATAACTTCTGTAGCGTGTTTTCCATCGAGAATCTGTCAACAAAAATAGTTATTATTTTAATGCTGATAAATATATATTTATATATTAGAGTAAAGACCTATTTCATATAATCGTATTGTATTCAAACCGAAAAAAATTGAAAAAAACGTTAATGCATCGCATATAAGATGCACCCTGTTCCAAAGGGAATTCCGTTATCTTTTTTAACAACTTGTTCAGACCATGAATATTGTTGGAATATTAAATCTTTATTTAGATGTGAGGTGCATTTAAATCTTTATTTAGATACAAGGCAGAGCCATGCTGGTAGAGATATAACAAGGTTTGATTTTGCAAATAAGAAATAAATTGGTACAACGGATTCTCCCCCTTTCATCTGAAATTTCTGATTCAATAATCGGTTTAGTTACATCATTCCAAATATTTTCCTTTCCTTCTATTTTTACTTTCTCATATCAAGAGTAAGTATTGTGATAGTACAAAACTTTGATTTTGTGATTATGATGGATTTACAACGTTTTGCGGTCCGCTGAGTCTAAAAAAAGTGGTTTTAACAAATGTCTGGCAGTCGTCTGCGCAGACTCGTGAAGGCTAAACTACTGGCGCGATTTTGAAGAAAGGTGATTTTGAGAAATTAATTATTGCTCCAAATTTAGGGACGCTACCTCCCAAAAATTGAAAAAAAAAAAATGTTTCTAAAACAATTTCGACGATTTTGATTAAAAATTCTAAAATGTAGTCAATTTAAATACGAATCTAACGATATAAGCCGTTTTCCCGGGAAAAATCTAGTTCCTGAGAAATAGCTTTAAACGTGGACGGAGAGAGGCAGGTTTCGATTCCTCACCGAGAATTTATTTTTGTGATAAATTTTGATAAAATGTTCAGTAATAATTATTAAATGTACCAACGAAAACCTCTAAAACTAATAAATGGAAAACACTGGGCTAAATAATTATGAACTCGTATATGTGAATGCTTTTCTGAGTTGTCTCGAACCGATTTTTAAAGTATGTATAAATGTATGCTTTTGTGTTTGTTAAATAAAAGAAACTGATCTGCAAACAAATTGTAAAAAAAGCCTGTTTTGTATAATTAGTTTAATATTAAATAGAGATGATGAAATTAATTATGATGTTTGCAGTACATTTTTTTTTTTTTTTAAAAATAAGAGTTTTTCCTCAATTAATTTTCCTCGTAACTTATGTTGGCGACATTGTTATTTATCATTTATGACACATGTGATGTTTGTTTAAATATCTGTAATCTACGAGTAATTAAAAGAGAGAGAAAAAACTGGCTTGTAAAAAAACCCATCTTGTGTTCTAATTATATTAGTTTAAATCTAAAAATAAACTTTTGGATACGCGGTATGACGTCACTTGGTGCAGTTTCTTTTGGCAACTGTTCAGTTACAATTTGTATGCATTTGATGCTTTTAGTAATTGATTTATGTCTGAATTAAAAACAATTGCGATTGATTTATGTCTGAATTAATATAATTGCGATTGATTTATGTCTGAATTAAAAATAACTGCGATTGATATATTATATGTCTGAATTAAAATAATTGCGATTGATATATACGTCTGAATTAAAATAATTGCGATTGATTTATGTCTGAATTAAAAATAACTGCGATTGATATATTATATGTCTGAATTAAAATAATTGCGATTGATATATACGTCTGAATTAAAATAATTGCGATTGATTTATGTCTGAATTAAAAATAACTGCGATTGATATATTATATGTCTGAATTAAAATAATTGCGATTGATATATACGTCTGAATTAAAATAATTGCGATTGATATATACGTCTGAATTAAAATAATTGCGATTGATTCAAATTACTGAATGAATCTTTTGTAAAAATTATCAATGCTAAATTTAACTTTACATTTTAGTAATCTCCTGCTAAATATTTAAATTAATTCAAAATATATTAAATTAATATTGTAATAATAATAATTACAAGATAAAAAGAACTTTTTATATACTTCGTTTTTAAATTTTCTGTCATAAATCATAAATTTGAAACCTGTCAAAATGAAGATTGTAAATATGGGACATGCCAAAACAAACTTGCGGATTTTTTCCGAACTAACTTTCCATACATCACATTTTGCTGAAAACGAATTAAATTTTGCTGAAAGGTGGATAAAATTATTAAGCTAATGCATTGTCATCGTGTTCTGAGCTATTCTAAAAGTTTCAAATGTCAAGCTACTCGGGAAGGTAGTTAGAAATCGATTGCAAGATTTGTACTGGACAAACAAACAAACAAGAAAGCAAGCTAACAAAAACGTAGATAATCACGTAATAGCGTACGTATTTTTAGTTCCATTACATCTTATTACTCTGCAGAAAAAGATGCAATGTTTATCTCTTACGAATGTTTCATTTTACCATTAAATAAAAAAGATTACACTATTTTTCATTCTCGCATATAAAGAATAAGTATTATGACGGCAGGAAAATTTGATTTTGAAATTTTTACGAATTTACACGTTTTGGTGTCCCCTGAATCCAAAAAAGAGGTTTTTTTTTGGGAGTCGTTTTCCCGGGAAAAATCTAGTGGCTGAGAAAATACAAGGGCGGTTCGGAAAGTAACCTCCGATTGGCTACTAACGACTTAGTTATACATACGTATATAAAGGAAGTTTAATTCTAATAATTAAGTATAAGTATCTAAAAAGATCCTTAACGTATCTTAAAAATGAGAAAAAGATAACGACAATAAGTTATTTAAGAGAAAACACTTTATTTTACAAACTAAGTATATTAGTTATATTAATTAATTTTTAGAGATAACAAGTAAAAATTAAGTAATTTAGACATCAATCAATAGTAAATCACTATTATTAAAACATAATAATAAATTAATTAGTCCAAAAAAAACAAAAAAACATTTACTAATAATTCTTTTAATTAAGGAAGAAAATTATTGTTAGTAAAGTACAATGAAAATTACGAACAATTTTAGACTCAGAAATTTCTAGAATCACCTTTTGAGATAAACGCGCAGTTCGTTTAAGTATAAAGTAGGTCAGAAAAGTTTACACTTCGATTTCACTTTTAATTCTTTCAAATTAACGTTTTGTAGATTATTTTATTTATTTTTTTTTTTTTTCAAACTTTCTTTTGTTTAAAATTATATTCAAACGAATTTAATTCAATGTTAATATCGAATAATTTTAGTTTTATTATGTTTACCTAAACATAATAGATACACCTGTATCTAAATCTTTTAAAGATTGTTATGATACTAAAAAGAAGTGGGCCAAACAGTTCACTATTTCTAATTCTCCCCACTTCTAAATCTCTCCCACTTTTAATCTATGGAAATCTTGGCTATATTTAGTTCGAAATATTAATTTGTAAAGTCTATAAATATATCACTCAAAAAAATTAAAAATAAAATACATAAGATATTTACCATGACATTTTGTTTTCAATAATTTGTTCTGTTTTGAGACACACATTACTGTGAGATTGTTTTGAGACACATATTACTGTGAGATTGTTTTGAGACAAACATTACGGTGAGATTGTTTTGAGACACATATTAATATTAATGTGAAATTGTTTTGAAACATACATTACTGTGAGATTGTTTTGAGATACACATTACTGTGAGATTGTTTTGAGACACACATTACTATGAGATTGTTTTGAGACACATATTAATATTAATGTGAAATGTTTTGAGACACACTATGAGATTGTTTTGAGACACGCATTACTGTGAGATTGTTTTGAGACACATTACTGTAAGATTGTTTTGAGACACATTACTGTGAGATTGTTTTGAGACACATATTAATATTAATGTGAAATTTTTTTGAGACACACATTACTGTGAGATTGTTTTGAAACACACATTACTGTGAGATTGTTTTGAGACACACATTACTGTGAGATTGTTTTGAGGCACACATTACTGTGAGATTGTTTTGAAACACATATTGTTGAGATTGTTTTGTAACACACATTACTGTGAGATTGTTTTGAGATACACATTACTCTGGGATTGTTTTAAGACTCACATTACTGTGAGATTGTTTTGAAACACACATTGCTGTGAGATTGTTTTGAGACAGATTAATGTGAGATTGTTTTTAAACACACATTATTGTCCGATTGTTTTGAGATACACATTACTGCGAGAGACAGATTATTGTGAGATTGTGTATTTTTATAAACCTAGTATTATTCCGATCCAATAATATGTTCAATCAGTTCATTGTTTATTGTTTAAGTCAGTTTGAAAAAGAATTTTATCCGACTTCAGTCCTTTTCAGAAAACACACAATTCTGTTGCTGATGCAATATATTACCCTTTACACCGGCTTTGTAGTAAAATGTTCGTAATTAGTTAAAATATTATTACTTATTAATAAAATATATATTTTTTTATTAAATATTATATAATAATAATAAACTAATCAAATTAATTGAGACTACTGATAAATAACACATTATCAAATTAATGTTAAATATAATCAGCAATAACTAGATAAAACTAACGCTGAATTAATTTGATATAAATAAAATCGATTTTTTTTTATCACTGAATACATAAAAAATCTTCTGTAATTAAACAGAACAAAATATTAGAAGTAAACGAATATGCCGCTGAATCAACAGACTCTAATGATAAAATAAATTAATTTATCGCCGATTTTTATATAATGTACTGATAAATTTAATTATTAAATAGAAATCAGTAATTGAGACATATTTATTCTACCATTTTTATATTTTGAATACACGGATAAGGTGAACGAATCTTCCTTTAATACATACTTTATTTTCATGATGTTTAAATACGGGTTGAATACAGTTTTTGAATCCAAAGTGTCCATGGAAACCTAGATTTAATACCGATTGATTAAGATTTCGATTCAGATACGATACACTGAATTCTGGAATCATCTGGATCAAGTTTCATGGAAACACCTGAACTTGACCCTGACATGCCCAGAGTGTGAGGGTGAGCGCCCCTAGCGTGTTTCAGTAGAAACAAGTCAAATCTGTCAAAACACCAACCTCCACCAAAGATGTTATATAAACTAGATAGAG
>KZ651503.1:893373-907887 GCA_001010745.2 Gerris buenoi
ATTTGGACCATTTTAGATTTATAAATTCCTGTGGTTAGTCACTATGACCGTGCCGAATTTTGTGCAAATTGGTTCAGCCGTTCAGGAGGAAACTTTTGTACCCTGTACCCCGTACCCCTGTGTACCGATTTGGACCATTTTAGATTTATAAATTCCTGTGGTTAGTCACTATGACCGTGCCGAATTTTGTGCAAATTGGTTCAGCCGTTCAGGAGGAAACTTTTGTACCCCGTACCCCGTACCCCTGTGTACCAATTTGGGCCATTTCAGATTTATACCTTCCTGTGGTTGGTCACTATGACCGTGCCAAATTTTGAGCAGTTCGGTTCAGCCGTTCAGGAGGAGTATGCATCACAAAAAACGCAAAGTGTAGTATAAGAGCTTCGCTTCGCTCAGCTCAATAAATTAGCTTAATTAGGCAGAGGGAAAAGATGACAACTTACAAAAATTGTGATACCTATATTTAGTGTGTAAGGTAGAAAAAAAACCTCATGCCGGAATGGAACATTCCTACTTTGGACCCCAGACCTGAGCAGCATCCTTACAAAATTGAATTCACTTCTTAAACGGCTTTATATGAATGGGAAGAAATTCCTACTCCTTGAACAAAAGAACATATAGTACACATTTTTATTACAACAATTAAGCAATAATCAATAATATATCGGCTTAAACGAACTCTAACTTGAAAAACCATAATAAACGTTTTGTTATTAATAAATAGATGTTTGAAATTAATACAGGAAGTCGGAAACATTGCGTGAACTTGAAAATCTAAATTTCCCCTACCCCTATAGAAGTAATTTAGTTTTGTTGGCAGTAAGTTAGAGTAGTGTGGATAAGGGGCTACAGAGTGCAAGTCCATCAACCTATCGGGAAATTATACATTACACAAATGGTAATAAGCAACTGATATACAGTTTGCGCGTTATATGTTGTGACTTTTGACAGCGTGGGAAAATCCGATTAATTAGGATGGGGAGCCAATGAGAGGTCAGGATTTTGAATTATAGAAGGTCGTACCAACTAGACCAACAAAAATTTCACTGGCCTAGAGGCTTAATTTTTTTCCCCTAGACAATTTAAATTTTTTTCAGATTGGCCAATCTGAGAGTCAAAAGTACCAACTAGTAACGCGCATACAGTAGTAAATGGATCCTTAAAGGATATGAGGAAAAATAATAACATTACTTCAGTATCTATTTTGGGAACGTTTTGGCTTAACCAGCCATTTCTGAGCCTAAAAATAATAATAATTATTTATTGTAAGCATGATATTGGTAATTACAGCTAATTTCCAGTAATATTGGAAAATAGCAATATTTGTTATAGTTTTTGTTATAGTTTAGAGTTTCACTCACTGTGACATTGTTAGTTATTTAATTGTTAATCATTTAATATTATTATTCAAGCCTTGTAATATTGTTATGCCTACCAATTCAACTTGAAGTAAAAATGATAACTACGTTTCCTTTACTTGTGGTAAACCCACACAGTATTTGTTTACATTTAACTGCCTCTGCTCATTGGGAATTTCACTCTTAACGCTTTGATTGATGCTCGCGCATGGCCATGATGACCATCATAACATAATACTTGAGAGGCGGTTCAAAATCTAAACCAAGATCTACTTGACAGGGGCTATAGAAATAGAAATTTTAAACATAAAATATATATAAAGATATAAAAATAAAAGATAGAGTCCATCAGGTAATATTTTAAATGCGTAATCTATCTAAAATAGCTGGTTCCAACATGACTGTTAAATCCGAAACATTGGAGTTTATAATGAAGTAGCTTGATTCTTCTTGATGTATTCTATCTTTTATTTATTTATTTTACTTTTATTTATTTATTTATCTTAGATTTGGTGTCTCATTATCCCCCCGGCGGCAGTATTTCCATCTAGCCACCCGGTAAGGTCAGGACACCCCTCCAAAAACCACAACTCTTCAGTCAGTCATCAGTAACCACAAACTTCTGTAACCGTTAACTCTCCAGTAACCGCATCTCCTCCTTGGTGCTCTTTTTTTGCACCCACAAGTATATTTTGTGTTAATTAAAATCTTAAAGGGTTTTAAGGTACGGTTTCCTAGACGCGACTCCAGCAATAGACGCTCAAGTCATAGTCGCCCAGTGACTGTCGCTTCTAAGTCGATGACTCCTCTTTTAAGTCTGCATGTTACCATTTGCCTAACTGAGTGACTCTTATCATGCAAACTCTTTTACAATTTTGTGCCAGCGACTAAGGCCCTCCGCACACGGAGCAACTCAAAACAAACTGATTACAAACTCAAATCACCAACCAGTTGACTGTGAGTTTCAACCTATGTAATTGAATGGGACACCGCACACGGACCAACTCATTACAAACTGGGTTTCCTTTCTGTCAACTCAAAAATGACTGGAGTTTCCAGTTGAGTTTGTTTTGAGTTGCTCCGTGTGCGGAGGGCCTAACGCTCAGCGACTATAGCTCAGCGTCTATCGCTAGAGTCGCGTCTGGGAAAACGTACCTTAAGTAAAACCTCTCCCGTCCGGGATCTTCAACTCCGGTCGAACTGAAGTAGTTAGGGCACAGATATGCACTTGGGAGCCCACAATCCACTTATGCATTGCTGGCGAAACAAACAACACAAAATGAAGAGGGGTCCGTTTCAGTTCGAAAAAACCCAGGTTAAATCTAAAGGGTGCGATATGTGGGTCTAGCTAACTTCGCATTTAAATTTAACCATATTTTGTAAACATTAGTAGAAATCATGCCACTTTTTTTTTTTAAATGCATGTAAATATCGTGGGACTTAAGGTTATTTAATGTAAAATACAAGTAGTCATCTCCTGGCTCTTTCTATATAAATACAATTTTCCTCACTCTTTCTCTTGTGTGATTCATATTAACCTAAATAGAAAACAATTTCTATCTTAGTATTTTGGCAAAGAGCTGCGAGGTGTCTAGTTATGAATGAAGAAAATAAGACTGACGCAGTGGTGTAAAGGTTTTTCTGGTCAGAAAGAACCATGCGATGCCTACTTGTATTTTAAAGAAAGAACCTTAGGTCCTACGATCTTTACTCGCATTCGAAGAAAAAGAGCAGCGAGATGTCTGATTATATGTAAAAAGAAGTTATAAATATAAAAACAGAATAAGCCAACAAGTCAAGATATTATAAATGTAAACAACTGGAAGAGCCATCTGATGTCAAAGAATCATTGACAAGGTAGAGTCTAGTATTGATTGTTTAGGGTAAATACGAATCACTCAAGAGAAAGAGTGAGGAAAGTTGTATTTATATAGAATGAGCCACGAGATGCCTACTTGTATTTTAAATGAAATAGCCTTAGGTCCCACGATCTTGACATGCATTTAAAAAAAAGAGTGGCATGATGTCTACTTATGTTTACAAAATATGGTTAAATTTAAATGCGAAGTTAGCTAGACCCGCATATCTCACCCTTTAGATACTCTTTAACCTGGGTTGTTCGAAATGAAACGGATCCCCCTTCATTTTGTGCTGTTTGTTTCACCAACAATGCATAAGTGTATTGTGGGCTTCCAAGTGCATATTGTGCTCCATCTACTTCACTTTGACACGATAATATATTCATTGCATTTTTATGAATTAGACTATTTAAAATTCATTAGTACTTGTTTTTATACAGGATGAAACAAGAATAGGAGTTCAGGTGAAATCAGCTATTTTTTGCATCATAGAAGTTGGGTTGCTCGGTCTTCTTTGCTGGAAAGGTGAACAGATTCGATCTAGGGTAAGGTTTTGATAACAATTATCTTATTTTTTTTTTTTTAATTTTAAGTTAATCTGCCAATTAGGTGGACACAATATTCGCCCCCTATCAAATACTTTATTGTTTTTCTTGTAGGACCCATTATTGCCTAATTTATTTGCTTTTCCCTTTTTACTTCCATGAAAAAGGAAGTATGGTGATACCCTCCAAAACATGATTCCGAGATCTCTATGAAGGAGGGGTCTTAAGAACCCGGGGGTATCATAGAAATCCGTTTCTTATGCATGTAAGTCTGTGCGTATGTATGTATGTACGTACGTTCGTTCGGAACTTTAAACCTCTATAACATCGCTTCAAGACATCGTATTGAGATGCGGTTTGCGGCATTTTTTAGAACTTTTTTTCAGGAAAACTGATGGCGCAAATCACATCATCGTAGCTTACGACGTTTTGGAGCTACAGTCACTTAAGCACGAAATCGGTGTGTCGATGATAACTTCAGTAGGCTTTATTTGATTTCAATTTCCTTTGGGGTATGTCTGTGTCCTATATAGAAGATTGTACCTATACTTTTTGAGCACAATCGGAGAAGCGGTTTGGAATATATTGGCATTTTAAAGGGTTTTTTTCGGAACCAAATTGCGGGTAAACTGTAAGTCGTATCGAAAAGCGGATAGCACCAGTGGTAACTGATTTTAAAAGATCTACAACTTTGGTCCTATGACTTTTTGTCGTAGGACCATCCCATCTACCTTAAATAGAGACATATGTTTTTTTATTGTGTATATTATTATTATTGTGTTTGTTGCAAAACTATAATCAATATTAGCTGTTTATACGATGTAGTTTATACAGAGTTCTCTCTTATTGACACGGCAACATTTCATGGAAGTCATGTGTGGGATTTCCACACCGGTACTTTGTTCTGCTTCCAAGTTGACAGTTGTGGTAACGAAAACATTGTGAAATTTCTGAAGAACCAAATGTTAATTCAAAAATGCAAAGACAGAAATCTATTTTAGACATCTGGAAATATTTTTGGTCTCATGTCTTTTAAAATTTTATCTTCAAAATTAGTTGTTCGATTTGAATGAAATTTTGATATAATATCTGAATTTAAATCTTGTGCTCATTGGTTTTTCATTCACATGCCCAAAAATGTTATTATCACCTACATCTTTAAAACTACTTATTACATTTTTTGAGTAATTTGTATGATTGGTTGAAATTTGCTCGCAGAGGGTTCCACATTTATTTCAACCGTATGCGCAAATTAAATATTTTTCCAAAGCTAAAATTCTTTTCTCGATTTCGGTCTGTACAGACGACAAACACAAACAAATGACAGAAAGATATTTTTTTAAAATACTTTGGAGTCATGGGACCTGAAAACGTATAAATTCGACAGAATTGAATATTCGCGCCATCACAATAGTTTCTCTTTATATGAGAAAGTAAAAAGGTTCGGTCAAAAATGGAAAAGATATAAGTTCCACTTAATCTCAGTTGAAATAACTACTTTTTTAACATGATAGTTCAGTTAAAAAGTGTGCCAATTAGTGTGGCACATAGCTCTACCGCTTCTTATCGCGTTCTATAATAATGTTTTGATTCCACGCTCTATTATTTTCTTTCTTTATTAATATCTCCTTTAAATACATCTGGTGGTTTTGTTTCTTTAATTGTTATAGCTGTTAAGGCCGAAATACACGGCGACACTTAGAGCGAGAGAGACTAGCGAGAGCGGTGTCCTATCAGTCTACACGGAGAGCCAAAATTTGGCTACATCAGTGTCCGAACTGTCTACACGGTGTCCCGTTTGTCTAATAATCTACGTCTCCTCCGTCGTCCACACGCGTTGCACGGCTGAGGTATTGATCATGCTTGCTCTAGAAAAGGTTTCACCTAGCTGAAACTAGCCTAGACCGAGTGCGAGAGCAAATTGACATGACAGGTGTCTTGTCTACACNTTTCAAGTTATTCTTGTTAGTTTTACACACCCAATTTAATTCTTCACTCGTATTAGCGATCAGCCAGAATCAACTAAATTGGCAGGTGAACTGGCACACCTAACTGCCATAAAATGTGTTATATTTGATGGGTCTAGCAGTCATATAAGTGTCCATAACATTAAATAATGTCTGATGAATGTTCAAAAAAGCCACTAAATTTGTTTTTAGCTAGATAGTATGGGATTACTATTTATTCTTGGACCCTCTCCTTCCGGGAACAATATCCCTAATGACCATGAACCTCCTTTATTTCGGCTAAAAGTCTGTGTATAGGGGCGTGCATCAAAACTACAAGACCTTTTTGATTAAATTGACCTTTTAAAATTAAATTTAATTGACCTTTTTAATTTAAATTGATTTTTAATTTGACCTTTTTTCATTTAGGTCTAGAAAAATCATACCCAAGGCGAGATTGTGAAATGAATTTTAGCTCTAAATTTTGGAGCGCTATTCCAAAAAACGAAACAGATTTATTCCATGAAAATGGTTCTGACGATTTTGTTAACAAAAATTCAAAAATGTATTCCATTTAAATACAAATTTAGCCATATAAGTCGTTACCCTGAAAAACAAAAAGACTAGTTATACACCATGACGACTTTATTTTGTTATTACTCTGGTTCACCAAACATTTATTTTAATATTTTATAATGTACGGATAAAAGCTTAATAGCTAATGATTTCTGTTGCAGATATAGTTTACTTGGTCCAAGTGGATGCGGCAAGACAACATTACTTAGTTGTATAGTGGGTCTTCAGAAACTGTCTTCTGGCTTCATAAACATGCCATCCATCAAATCACCTTTAGATTTCTCATTCATGCCTCAGGTATTATAACATTTACTTTTTTTGTAATTCCTCATACCTTTTGCTTCCGAGCTTACCGAAGTTAACGGAAGCTATGTGCTCGTTCTGAAGAACGAAAATATTTTATGTCTTCGATTTCAAATAAGCTTATTGGTGGCATATAAGTTTCAACCTTCTACGCTCATTTAATTCTCTTCCGCATGAGCACAAACATAAATATTTACACCAATAGCTTCAAAAGTACTTATCTGATTTGAATTAAACTTTTATAATTTATTGAAAGTAACCCGCCGATAGCCCCAGATTAATTTGAACCGTCTACGCTCTTTAACTTGTGCTAAATTGATACTTTAATTTATGTGAAAAATCAAAGCAATTTTGACAGATTAACCCTTTCAGGACCGTGTAAGGAGAGGGGAGGTGAGTTAGCCAGGCCCGGGTTCCTATGAACCTATGAACACCCCCGGCTCGGATTAATTTTTATCTCCCTACACGTTTTTCTTCATCGCTTCTTTTCTAATTATTTTTTTTTTTTAATAACTAGTCCGTAACTATTTACTAACAAAAGAATGCGTTACTAGTCATTTCTAAACCATACAGAATGAGTAGTGAGACGTCATAACACAAAAAATCATTTGCGGAATATTACGTCGTTGGTCCATAGTGTAAAAAAAAAAAGTTTGCGGAATATTACGTCGTTGGTCCCGAAAGGGTTAAAAAAACAAACGGGGGAAACAAACCAATTAGACATTAATGGCTTGTAAAAGAATAAAAATACAATAAAGTACGAGGATAGGATGCGATGAAGCTATGTGCCAGACCAATTATTGGCAATCTATTTTTAGTAAGTATTAAATAAAGCACCTGAGGAAGTAGGTTAAAAAGGGGCTACAAGGGTTACAGGCTGGGAGTAGGTTACAAACATGTATATACTTCTTAAATTTTGCATTTTTTATTCAGGGCAGTGCGCCCAAATTTTTATTTTAGTGTGAAAACGCAAGACACGTGCTGTATGATTTCGACTGGTACAATTATTCGTCGAAGAGATTAACAGATGCAATTCTAATGATGCAGATGTCAACACTAAAACCTTTGACTATTTCTGGAGCCGGCTTAATTGATGCTGATTACTCAACTTTCACAAAGGTAATATATATCACTCAATTACAATAATCGCATTTAGCGTTTACAATCCAAGATCTAAAGGTGGTTTCACAACCAGCGGATCTCGCAGCGTATCTGGCTTTATAGTTAACAGTATATTCATGAAGCTGTGGAGAGGTATTCGCTGGGTTTCCCTCTCACCGTTCAGTCAGGTTATAAACAAAGCAAAGCCAAGTTTCTTTAACTGCTCTCAAGAATTAATTTCAGCTGCTAAACGTTTTCTTGTGATTTCAAAATAAACAAATTTTGTGTGTGTCATTACAACACAAAATTTTGGTAGATATATGTGGTAGATTATGTGTTTATATTTCAAATCTACTGAAGGTGGACTCACAGCTAGCGGATAAGTGATTGCAGAGGCCCGAAGGGATTTATCTATTACAACACTTTTGCGGCGCCGCAAAAAGTTGGTTCCAAACTATCTTTTTGTGGCGCCGCTTTAAAAAAACCTGTATCAAACCTTCACTTCGTCCTATTCTTGTTTCCCATCTGTGTTTACATAATACTTAATTTTTTTTATTATAATATATGATTTGTATCTGTTCCTAAATTATTTTTATTTTACGAAATTTCGCTTAGTTATAATATCGGGTATTAGAATAATTAAAAAAGAATAACAAAATAAACACAGCCAAAATAGAAATATTATACATAAAAATTCCTTTCATAAACCAAGTCCGTTCAAAAAAAATTCGATGACACTTTGTTTTGGATTTAGACTTAGATTGAAATATAATCATAGCCTGACGAATGTATCAACAAAAATTTTGTGTCGTGATATACATTGTTACGCATTTATCTTTAATAATTTTGCCCTAATAATTTTAAGCCTTTAATAATTTTGCCCTATTTGATAAAATTATCATTTTGTTTTCTTACCTTTGATCTGACTACGGTCAAACCACATAAAACCTAATTCTGGCCAAAGTTCATTCTTAAAAGACCTCCACTTTTTTCTATCTTTGTTTATAAAGCTATCTTATTGTATAACTCATCCCCTCTTACTATATCTATTTACTATCTCTATCTACTAATGCATACCTTTTCTTCATCTTCAGTCTTCAGCTGATTGTGACCAGGGAATCATCTCTTTTAAACCCCTTCTCACTAATTTAATCTTAACTCGTCATCTCAACTTAACTTCATCATCTTAACTTTACCTTGAATTACAACAACTTTAATGAATTAATTAAACTGTTCCTGTGTTGTGGACTTAGTTAATTTAATGTGCTGAAGACATCACTCATCCAGTTTCTCCTTAATAAGCAAACATCATCATTTTATCATAACCAGTTCCTCCTTCATCAATAATAGTATTTCATCTTATCAGGTACCTGACTACTTTTGTACATATTTAACTTGACCATCTCTGCTATTTAACAATCTCAACACCAACTTAATTTTCATTTAAATTTTATTTAACTCCTTCAGAGACTTAACTTTATTTGTTTAACTTTAGCAATACATCCACTTGTATTCTTTTTATATATAAAGAAATTATTTTTATTTATCTTTTCTTTTGTTACAGTTTATTTGTATAATACAAAGACATATTTTCTTTAATTGTTTTTATACTTTATCTTACTTACCTTGCACTATTCTTAGAACCCTATTTACAGTCCAAGCTTTATACCATTGAACACAATTTAATCCCCAGTTAGAGGTGGTTAGACGTAGCTATTGCTAGTCCCCTCGCTCTAACATACATCATCCTCAAAATATCAATTTTATAATAAACGAAGTACAAATTCACGTGGACATGCTATGCGCGCGCATCTTTGATAACAATTTTTTATATATATTCACATGAAAAGAAAGATTCTCCCAGGACCTTCTTATAAACATTTACAACGTTTTTATGAGTTTTGGTATTCAAAAACCCATGGAAACGCAATTTCAAAACGGTCTCAACGTTTTCAATGTCACGACAGCAAATTTCAAGGTCACGTAAGTAAATTTTTGGTTTTGAATTGAAACTGTTTTGAAAAAAACCAAAATCGAGACATATTAGGTATGCTAAAACAGAGATAAGATAATCTGACTTAACTAGAACTAGTCTGGGAGTTAATAGTCTCAAAATGTTTGTAAACATTCTTAGTGAAAACCCTTCATGGAAACACTTTTGGTTTGAAACCGAAACAGATTTCAGAATGGATTTGAAAACTCGTGGAAAAGTAGCAAATAAAATCAAAACATTTACTATTGTTGTATTTATATTGATTAATTTACTGCACTGATAGTTTAAAGCAGATAATTAGTCAGGAATTCTTGCATGAAACTGTAATATAACATCGTTTATGTGTATAATAAACAGAACTGTAATATAACATCGTTTATGTGTATAATAAACAGAACTGTAATATAACATCGTTTATGTGCATAATAAACAGAACTGTAATATAACATCGTTTATGTGTATAATAAACAGAACTGTAATATAACATCTTTTATGTGTATAATAAACAGAACTGTAATATAACATCGTTTATGTGTATAATAAACAGAACTGTAATATAACATCGTTTATGTGTATAATAAACAGAACTGTAATATAACATCGTTTATGTGTATAATAAACAGAACTGTAATGTAACATCGTTTATGTGTATAATAAACAGAACTGTAATATAACATCGTATATGTGTATAATAAACAGAACTGTAATATAACATCGTTTATGTGTATAATAAACAGAACTGTAATATAACATCGTTTATGTGTATAATAAACAGAACTGTAATAAATAAATAGACATAATTATTTATTTATTGTTGCAGGTTATCAACACATCCTTCTCTTACTTAAATTTACTGCTGGCATCAAAAAGATAAAATCTACCCAGAATAAATAAATCAAATTGTTTGTACCGTTTCTTCTTCTCACTGTTACTTTTTCTTTTCGTAATAAATTATAATAAAATTGAATTTTAATAAAAATCACACTTATTTATGTCTTTTAAAATTTAATACCAATCTCTTATTCACTTTAAACAATAGTCTAACCTAAATAGTCCTAAACAATAGTCTAAACTAAATTGTCTTAAACAATAGTCTGCCCAACATAAGTCTCAAAGCTTTGTGATGTTTGTGTCCCCATGACATTGAGACTCCTGGGGAAGTTTTATTAGGAATCACACTTATTTATGTTTTTAAAATTTAATACCAATCTCTTATTCACTTTCAACAATAGTCTAAACTAAATAGTCCTAAACAATAGTCTGCCCAACATAAGTCTCAAAGCTTTGTGATGTTTGTGTCCCCATGACATTTAGACTCCTGGGGCAGTTTTATTACGCTACTTTAAAATCTAGTCTTATTACATGTAAGGCCGGCCACACATGTACAGTTTGAACTGACAGTTTAAACTGTCATCTACATTGTAGAAGCAATCATACGTACAGTTCAATCCTTCAGTTTTTAAATTGGATTCGAAGGCACAGAACGATTTCGCCGTTCTCATTTTAGTGTTTACAAAGGCGAAGTCAATTTTCGGACACCAGTTTATTAAAAGAATTAAGCGAAGAACCATTAGATTTTCTCAATTATTTGCGCATGACAGAAGCAGTGTACTAAAATTTGCTTTGGTTTTTCCTTTTGATTAAGAGAAAAGACACAGTAATGAGAAACGGCAATATCTCTACATGAAAGGTTGACTGCTATCTTGACATTTCTAGCACCAGGTTCAACTTGGCCCAACTACTTTGCCAATTTGTAGATGATGTCATGACACTCACGGATCTTTACTTGCCACAGATAAGGTTTAGATCGATACATTGCAATACAATCTACAATCACTGGGTTGGCTTTATTAAGCGACATCTTAAACTCCACTGAAATTAAATTGAAAAAAAATAGAAATTAAAAAACCAAACGCACCTTGCTGCTTTCACAAATTGAATTGAGAACTGTACAGTTGAACCTCCACGCAAGCAACAGCAACGGTTCACCTTTAAGACTAAATCGTACGCAGAAAACTGTACAATGGGTTCTACAGTTTTCTTAGTCTTAGCGTCTACGACTTGCATTGTAAGTGGACTTTACATTGCTAATAACAGAGCGGGAAGTGTTACTTCCCTCCCATGGGAGTGAAAAAACAATCATACCAACTTAAAAGTTTTTTTTTTTTTTTTTAGGTATTTTTTAAGTTTATGTTGGTTGTATAATTTTTTTTTAGCTGTTTAGCTAAGTTTTCTTTTCGGGAAGGTTACTTTAGGTTATCATACAAACTCTTTAAATTAATAAAAAAAAACGACTTGCACTCCTCCGGATATAAAACAAGTTGCACATCATTCAATAATTTACTTCTAAATTCGTCAAAAGGCAGATACGAGTTTATTTACAATTAATTTTCCTACAGTTGACCGATAAAGTGATTGTTATCGCACTCAAAATAGTACGCAAAATAGCAGATTCCTGTACTTACTACTTTACCGCACTCGTTTTACTTTACCGCACTCATTTTACTTTACCGCACTTCAGTGTTCCAACTTATGAACATAAAGAACTTAAATATAAACAAAGATTAAATAATCTAAATTAAAATTATAATAACAATGACAATTAATGATTATTTTTTACCTTACTTCAAGATTTAAACAGTATATATCAAATATAAAAATGTTAAAATATAAAAATAAAGATAGACAATATAAAATAAGGATCAAATGTGATGATTAAGTGTTATGATGAAAAATAATAAGTTTGCACAAAATAATCAGGTAAAAAAGGCAACACTGTTTATAAATAGAACAGCTGGTTTACTTGATATTGTAAAACCTTTTATTCAAATTGATAAACACTCTATTATTTCCAATTTATTTACAGATTAAAAACTAACTGTAGCAAAAATGTAATGTGCGACTCGAGCTTAAAGTGTCATTGCTGCACTCGAGAAACCTTTCCGCCCTCGCCTGCGGCTCGTGCGTAAGTATTTCTCCCGAGTGCTGCAAAGTGCCACTTTCCGCTCTAGTTGCATAAACAACTATTAAAGCTTTTAAATGTCATCGTGCACTAGTCATAGATAAAATTTAATACGCAACATGGATCGAATTATTTCTGCTCTCGGGATTATCTCCCTCGGCTATGCCTCGGGAGATAAAACTACAGTTATCTCCCTCGGTCATAAGGCCTCGGGAGCTAATGAAGTTTTCTTCTTCGGCGGTACTTCAGGGGAAAACCTCGAGCAGGAAAATATACGTTTCTTTCTTGTTGAGTAAATAACTATTGTCTTAATAGTTAATTAGTCTAAAGTCTAAGAGATATCATCATATCACATTTATATATACAAGTGTGATATTACTAAGTCCCAAGATAAATTTGACTAAATATCATTTTGTCTTAATTGTAATTTAAACTAAAGAACACATAATATTACTCTGTATATGTTCCTTTGTCTAAATAACTATTAAGGCAAAGAGATATAGGGGGGGGGGGGGAACTTAAGTAAAAGTAAAAATATTACCTAAAAAGACAAATAATGTGCCGTTTGTGTCTGTGGCTCTATAATTAGGTATAGAGCAGTTAATGAGTTCTACAAATGTTAAAATACGTGCTCCTCTATGCACCATACGAATTAAACCTGAAAAAACCTAGCTATATTTTATATTATAGAAAGTATTTAAGTATTGATATTAATTTCATATTTAGAACAGGAAATGAAATCTAAAACCATGATTCATAATTGTAATAGGACATAATTTTTTCATTGAAAATAAACAATTACGGAATATTCTTTTTCTTATTGGGCTCTAGGGATGATCATTAAAGAAAAATTCTATTTTATATAAAAAAAAAAAATCCATTTTCTACTACGTTTTTATGAGCTTTAATTCTTGTTTGTTGGTTTGTTTGTTTGTCCAAATTTTCTTATCGCTTTTAACTAACTTCCCGAGTAGCTAGACATTTGAAACTATTAGAATAGCTTAGAACAAGAGGACGATACATTATTTTAATACTTATAGCCTTCTTGCAGTGGAATTTAATTAGTTCTCAGCAAATTTAACTGTATGGAAAGTTAGTTCGGAAAAAATCAGACATGGCCTTAGGATGAGTACAGTAAATAAGTTGGAGTAAATAAGTTGGAGTTACTCGGGTAGGTTCTGTTATTAGTTGTATGTATCTGTGTTCTGTTAGAGTGTCAATGTAGAGTGCGTCTTGAGTGCGTCCCCCAGTAGTGTCTAAGTTAATATTTATGTCACCTATTATTATACCCGGGTTCATTGATGTTTCTCGTAATAGTGTGTCTAATTCGTCTATAAATGTTTTTCTGTTTCCACTAGGAGATCTGTAGATGGCTGTTAAATTCAATGTTTTGGTATCTTTAAATGTTATCTGTAAGCAGTTAGAATCAGTTATTTCTAATTCCCGTATGTTTATGTCGTATTCTGTAAACAGTTGGGTTTTAATATATATTATTAATCCGCTGTTTTGGTTGAAGTTCAATTTTGTTCCTGTAATGTTGTAGCCGTCTAAATTATATAATGAGGTTGGTGCGTCTCCCAGTCTGGCTTCAGAAAAGATAATAATATCCGGCTCGTTATTGTTTTGTTTGAGTTGTTGGAGTTGTAAGGCGTACAGGTCTAGATTTTTGTTTATACTTCTGATATTGGAATGAAATATTGTCATACCCCTTTCCTTCCCCTGACTCTCATCCTTCCATTTAACATCGAACTCGTCAAATAGATTATAATCATCTTCATTTAACATATGTTTTATAGTTTTAATCACAATTATACTTTACTAGTAGCTAATCCCTTTACTTACTATTATAGATAAATATTTAAAGAAAAAAA
>KZ651503.1:916641-928278 GCA_001010745.2 Gerris buenoi
ATCGAACTGCTAATCTTATTTTGTCTATGGCCCAGCAGACCACACATTTTGCATATTTTTCTATATTTTTAGTAACAGCGGAAGTACGATTTTAGGGTGGGGGGGGGACACGAAAAATGTTGTTTTTTTGACAAAATTGCGTCGAAAACTTAACATTAACCCTAAGCAGTATATATATTTGTAATCTACTCTTTAATACCTTTCATTTGATACCCACTTAATTTTTTTTTTTTTTTGCGCGTCGTGAATTATCCGCCATTTTGAATTTGAACATCTGATAATTTTGAGTTCACTATATTTTATACTGAAAAGTTTCATGATTTCATCTCTTTTGGTTGAAAAGTTATTGGAACCATACAGAGTGACAGACAGACAGACACAGGAACGAAACTATAAGGGTTTCTTTTTTCTGGTTTACCCACGAAACCCTAAAAAACGGGAAAATATGACTTTTGTCATGAAATTCCAAATATATGCATTTATTCCGAAAACTGCGAATATGTGCAAATATATGCACGATAAATTTCAATTTAGAATGACAAAATTGCTTGAATATGGCATATTTGGCCTTCTTTCACCTTGGGCATATCGCAAAAGATATATGCAAATATGCAAAATGCCGAGCCCTAGTATAATAAAGAAAGGTTTGCATAAATTCCTTTTTTAATTATCAAAGGAAGCCTGCGACCGCAGATAACATCCTGTTGTTGATATCGCCCCTACTCTCATCTTCTGGGAGGAGTCTACACTCATGAGAAATTTTTACAGTTGTATTATTTTATAAACACAAGCAACTTATAAGCCATCAATCATTTCAAGTATATATTTGCAGTGTCATAATTTCAAAGAGATAATGAATTTCACTAAAGACCTAATTATTTGCGCCTATGATAGTTCACATATTGTTAAATTAACTAAATATCATATACATGTAGCAAAGTGTCATTCAGAGGAATCGCTCAGAGCGTCAAATAAGCAAATTAGCAAATTAAATGTCCACGGCAAAATTATATATGCACAAAAGAGAAATTTTCAACTAGTGGATACACCTTCCGAAGAAAGCTTCTCTACTCACGAAAGGCGTTCAAAATAGGGTAAGTCTCTTATATTTAATTACTAACTTTTTATTTAAAATAAACTATTTTTATATTCAATGGGAAGGGTCTACATGGACACAGACAGTTTTATATATAATATCGAAACGCAGGACATTTACGACGATTACCTAAGTTAGAGAAGTCATTTCGATTTCTCAAACTTTCCGACAGATCACAAATGTTATTCGACAGAAAACAAGGCCATGGTAGGAAAATTTAAAGACGAAACGCCGGGTAAAATTATAATAGACTTTGTCGCATTAAGACCTAAAATGTATTCTTTTAGGACAGATGATGTTGAAGTTAAAAAATGCAAAGGTGTTAAAAATTCGTATAGTTAAAAGGCGTAGTCTCCGATATAGCCCATTAGCGTTTGAGGGAGAACCGACCTGTCATAATAAAGCCCCGCTAATAATATGCCCCGCGTATGTCAAACGAAACGTCTGTCACCCCGCGCTGTCGCGTCAAACGCCCCGCGTCAAACGTTTCTCAGGCCGTCAGACGTTTCCCAGGCCCAACATCTTCATCTTACACGTCTACACCCGTCAGGCTTCGGGGTGGTCAGACGTTTCTCCAGGCCGTCAGACGTTTCCTAGTGTACAAGCATTAGGCTTCGGGGTGGTGGGGGGTTTGGAGGTGGTGGAGGGTGATTCAAGGTGTTTGGGGGTGGTTGGAGGTGGTGGGGGTGAATGAAGATGGTTCGGGATGGTTTGAGGTGGTTGGAGGTGGTTTGGGGTGGTGGGGGTTGGTTCGGGATAGTCGTGCAAGTAGACGGAGGTGATTAGACTAAACCAGCAACGGGGTTCAGAATTCTGGCCCGAGGTCACGTCAGGGCCAGAAATTCCGCTCAAGGTCAAATGTGGTCCAGAACATACTAAATATAACTACTTGTTTATATTTAACATAACTAATTTGATGTTTATTTAATAAAAGTATCAGTTTTATCGAGTTTTTTTGTGAAAATCAATGAGGGATTAAAGTGATTATGGCTAATATGAGGAGAATAATACGCCTTCCGAAATAATTAATTCGGCACAAAATACAACTAATGAATTGATGTCATCTTTATCAAAAGAGAAATACGAGCTTACATATAGGAAGTTTATTATTTTTTCTTTATTTATTATTAAAATCTAACAATCGTAGATAAAGTACGGTACGCAACTCGTGCGAAAACGGCATTTTTTACTACCCTAGCTATCGCTCGGGTGAAAACTCAACACTCGCATGCAAAATGCTACTTTCCACACTCGACGCGTAATGTACTATTGTTTTGTTTTTTTTCATAGCATCATATATTTTAATTATAAGCCTGTGACTTTTACATTGTTTATATTTGTGTTAACGCAGGAAGAAATAGCAATTGTTGGATTGATTAATTTACTTTTGTTGTATATGAAGATATCACATCGAACGTTTGTTTTTATGTTATATTCTTTATTTTTTTAAATTTAAGGTTGCATATGCTGTAGCGGTTGGAATAGGACTTATAGTTATACTAACATCGGAATTTCTTCTGGACTTCTTGACTGGATATAAGAAGCAATCATATGATAACCCATATATTAATACCCGTGCCTTGATAATTATTTGGTATCCTTTCCGGTAAATAAATTTTATTTACATATTTATAATTATATGACATTTACGTTTATATCCGGCCCGCCACACAGCAAAAGAAGAAAAATTGAGTTTAGCGAAGCTCTTATACTTCACTTTTCATTTGGTTGGACACATACTCCTCCTGAACGGCTGAACCGATCACGGCACGGTCATAGTGACCAACCACAAAAAAAATTGGTACACAGTGGTCGAGGTACGGGGCACAAAGGTTAAAATAGTATATACCTTTCATGTTTTAAAAATTAAATTATTTAAATTTAATGGCAATTATAATTAAATTGTTTTATAAAATTTAATTGTTTTATAAATATTTGCTATTATTAGATGCAAATATACGGATTAATAATTTTACGGATAGTTTAATTTTGGTGTAAGTTTTTGATAAATGTGATCATGGCGTGATGCAAACAAATTAATGTAATACGAATTTTAAGGCATGAATAAAATGTAAGATTAATAGGCACGCTCAGCTCAATATTGCAAGCAGACAACTGCATTGCACACCTTGTTAAATGCTACTCAAACCGCTGCACTGCTGCCCCAGGCTCCTCGATCAACAGAATGTCTTTGAAGGTAGGCCCCACTTTGACAGAGGTCTCGCTTTGAACTTGAGCCCTGCTTTAAATAGAGGCCCCAATTTTGGTTTTGAATTTACCGAAGTTAATGCTATGTGATCGTTCTGAAGAACGAAATTTTTTTATGAATTACAATATTCCAAGACAGAAAATTTCAGAGATCGAGGAATATTTCTGGTTCCGTGGCTGCATGGCTGTCTGTCGGTTTGTCCGCAATTTTTACGAACTAACATATCTTCAAAACTAATTGTCTGATGTTAATGGCATTTGGGTGGTAAGTCAGAAGAAGGCCATAGTTGGTCCCATTTAAGGTTTAACCCTCTGCACCCATTAGTTTCTCTTCCACATGCGCAGAAAGTTTTTCTTATTAACGCTTATTTCTTTCTCATCAGATTTTAAAGAACTTCGGTTGGTTCGTCGAATGTAGCCTACAGAATGATCCATATTACTTTGAACCGTCTGCACACTTGCAATTTTGTTAACTTGATATTCATGTCAAAAATCCAAACACTTTTAACAGATTAAAAGGAGGGGAAAAATTATGTGTCAATAATATGATAAACAGCTTGGAAATCCGCGTCACCATGGGATTTAGTATGAAGTTTAGTATGAAGGTAGCGTCCTTACCTAGGAGGTAATCTTACAACACTGGCCTCTAGGGGGGCCGAGGTGGCTCCAAATCTAAACCAAGATCCATTTTACGGGGGTTATAGAAAAATAACTTTTTAAACGCAAAATATATATAAAGGTATAAAAATAAAAGATAGAGTCCACTGCCCGCCTCTTTAAAGTTCCAACGGACTTTCACAGAGCAAAAAGAATTAAAAAGAAAAATTCTGATCTAAGTATAAGCCTGCAGCAGAAACGATTGGAGCATCAAAAAAAGAAAATTAAAATCTTAAAAAAAGCGGGACGATGAAACCTCAGCGCAAAAAAAAAAAAAATAAAATTAAAAACTGAAAAAAAAAAAAAAAAAAAAAAGGTCTGGAGAGAGAGAGAGAGAGAGAGAGAGAGAGAAAAATAAATAAATAAATAAAAAAGAGACAATTTATAGAAATGGTAGGGGAGCTAGTTTGCGGGTTGCACGCCTATAAATACCCGACTGGGTTTTAACGGTAACAGCTCGGACTATTCCATGGTTTCCTGGGTGGACCTGGGTTACACGGCTGAGAGGGTATGATAATCGAGGAGAGCCGTCCTCTTTAAGCCAAACAAGCTGCTCGTCTACGATGTTGGTGGCTGGATTAATCCATTTGCCTTTTTGTTAAGTTTATGTAGATATTCTCTTTCCCAACGCCGCCAAAGACATTGGTTAGTTTAGGATATCATCTCCCAGCGACGTAGGCGACCAACCGGGACTTCTTCCAAAACTTCTTTAGGAGGAGCTTCCATCAGGTTGCCGATTAGAAATTGACCAGGTGTTTGACACGCCAACTCGTCAGGAGAGCTGGACAATGCAGATAACGGGCGAGAATTCAAAATACATTTTGTGCGAGCGGTTATGGTCGAAATTTCTTCAAAAGTTAGTGTTTGGTAACCAATTACACGGATCAGATGATATTTTACATTTTTTTATGTTGGATTCCATTAAACCTGTCAAAAAAGGGGCTCTAGGGACGTTAAAAGAATATTTCATACCGTGTGAGTTAAAATAGGTTTGAAGAATAGGATTTGAATTTGAGATTCTTAAAAAGTTATAAATTTCTTATTAAGTTTATGCTTCGATGGGTGTCTTGAGGGGTAAAAAATAAAAAAACTGTTTTTAGTTATTTATAAAATGGTTGATATTTCATCCCTTTTTTGGGACATTCTCAAAACCTGAAAATTTATTAATATTTAAATTAGATCTTTGTACATTTATGTAAATACTTAATTTTTTATTATATAAATTATAATTTTTAGTGAATATAAAATTTTAAATTTTGGTTTTTTTTATATAAATAAAAAAATTAGTGATAATTGTCTTATTATATACATAATCAAATTTGAGACTTCCTTTATACTTTTTAGATAAGTTAATCTATTATTTACATTACTAATCTTCATCGTTATCTCTTTTAAAGACCACACTATTTTTTTATTTATTGTATTTACATATTTCTTAATGATGTTAGCCAGATTGTTGTTGACCCTATGTATCAGATCTATTTCTTCCTTATCTGCTTTTTTCTTGAATTGAAGATTTGGCTTCATTTGACCTGCCAAGCAATTATTCATTTTCTTTTTTCTTTTTGTTGTCCCCTATGGTTCAGTTATTAAGTTTATGCTTCGATGGGTGTCTTGAGGGGTAAAAAATAAAAAAACTGTTTTTAGTTATTTATAAAATGGTTGATATTTCATCNAAATTTAAAATTTTATATTCACTAAAAATTATAATTTATATAATAAAAAATTAAGTATTTACATAAATGTACAAAGATCTAATTTAAATATTAATAAATTTTCAGGTTTTGAGAATGTCCCAAAAAAGGGATGAAATATCAACCATTTTATAAATAACTAAAAACAGTTTTTTTATTTTTTACCCCTCAAGACACCCATCGAAGCATAAACTTAATAACTGAACCATAGGGGACAACAAAAAGGAAAAAAGAAAAGTTATAAATTTCATTTAAATGACGAGCAGCACCTTTAAAATTGGTCGCCTGATATCTATAGATAGTGGCAGGAATACCACGACGAGCTGTAAAGCGATGGACAGCCGCAATGGAACAGTCTGAACTTAAACTTGTTAGGACTTCAATATGAGCAGCATTAACCGAAAACCACATAAATAAAGCAAAATAAGCCTCGTAAGTGCGGGCGTTGTGGCGGTTACTTTCTTTCAAAGTATACGGTCCGGCTAAGTCAACTCCACAATTTAAAATGGGCCGAGCAGGGGTAATCGTTGGTGGAACGATTACCCCTCAATTACGATTACCCGATTACCAACGATTACCTCGTTGGTGGAAGATTCCCCATAGGTGGTGATGCGGGTGTACTTCTTAGCTTAGCACAGGTGATACACTTGCGGAGGATTTGGCGGATAATGCTGCGTCAATTGACGATCCAATACTTCTGAGTAAGTAAATTTTGAAGAGTTTTTGGGCCAACATGATAATAAACAACGTGGTATTAGGTAATGATTAAATTTGTTAAGAAAATTGTATTGAATAATAAAATAGGATGCCTAGTCTCAAAGGGTAGATTACTGTTTTTTACACGACCTACTACTCTTATATAACCTACATTGTCGAGAAATGGTAATAGGCTTTGGAGGTGAGACGAGCAAGGTTTATTAGATAAGAGACAGGAAAGTTCTGCTTGGAAGTTAGATTTCTGGTCACTGCTAATGCAAAAGTTTAAAGATTGATTTAATTCATGAATTGAAAGTGGACCTTTTAGATGGTGGTTTGAACGACGACAATTATGAGCAAATCTTAAGATATAAGTGGTTACACGTTGAAGGGTAGATAATTTTGAAAATTTATGTATCTAATAAGGGGGTAGGTTAGTTGGCTCTGCAACAGAGGTGTTTTGAACCGTTTGAGTGTCTACCTTCATCTCAGGTAATTCATCGGCAGACATTGAACCAAAATCATTTATAGGCCAATCACAAGGTGGATTTAAGGCCCAGGAGGGTCCTTCAAACCAAGAGGAAAGAGATAACAATTCTTTACTTTAATTAATATGGCTATCGATGTTTTTGCAACTTTCTTCACGAATTGTGGCCAGTGTTGTTTGTCTTTCCACAAAAATGAGGGACCAGAAAGCCAATTACTTTTCACCAAGCCGTCTGCATCAGCACTTCTAGATGCTATATCTGCAGGATTGTTCTTTGTCGGAACATAGTACCATTTATTGGGGTCGGTAATGTCTCTGATTTCTTGCACTCTATTGGCAACAAATATGTGAAATCATCTAGCCTCGCTTTTAATATAACCTAATACAGCTTTACTATCAGTCCAATAATAGTGGTTACATTAGATAACTTTATTTCCCTTTCGATAAACTTACTCATTCTGGCTGATAGCAATGCAGCGGTAAGTTCGAGCCGGGGGATCGAGATTTCTTTAAGAGGTCTTGCCCGGGCCTTGCCTATAATAAATGAGCATTGTATTTTCCCGGATATATCTACTAAACGTAAATACGAAACTTGCCCGTACCCTATACTAGACGCGTCTGAAAAATGATGTAACTCGACTATTTCAACTGTGCTAAAGCCTAGTGGTCTATAACAACGATCCGTAGTGGTACCTTCCAAAAGCTTTAATCCCTTTAACCATTCGGTCCAATATTTTTAATTGTTAACCAAATCAGTCAAATATTTTTAATTGTTTTATATGAATAAAATTTCAATTTATAAATATTAAAAAAGGTGCAGACAGCTTCTTAAATGTATATGTGGGCTACTTTTGACAAATCCTTTTAAAGATAGTCTACGAATTAGTTTGGCACGAATTTAATTAATTATAAAAAATTTCAGAACAGATGAGGGCATAATGTTGTATATTGTGAATGCTCTTCTGGTGTCTGCCGGCGCCACAGTTTTCCTTACAATTGTGCCAGTTATTATACTTTATAATCAAATTACAACCAACATCTGCGCAGAGCTTTCCTTCCTCATGCTGTCGATCAAGAAATTAAGAGAGCGCACATCTTCTCTTTATTTGTCAAAATACGGCAAGAAGCACAGAAACATTACTGACAGTGATTATGAGGATTGTCTCTATTCCTGCTTTAAACAGAACATTGAACATTTCCATAAGATTATTCAGTAAGTAATCATTTAATGTAACCAACTCTTTAAAACAGAAAATATTGTTTAACTGTTAGTAAAAATAAATAATTATAATTTTGAACATATTTAGATTATATTTAGTGTTAGTTTGTAGAAAGAAAAACTTGATTCTGTTAATTTTCCAGGTCTTTTAAAACAGTGCAGTCTCTATGTTCTCTAACCCTGTTATTTTGCTTTCTTACGTGTGCATTGCTCTTCTCAACAGCTGGAATCGGACTTGTGAGTGTAAGTAACATGTAGATACTTGCTATTATATATGTTTCTACAATCAAATTATATTGTTATTTTATTTATTTATTTATTGTTTTATATGGGTGTTCGACCACTTGGTCATGTACACTTGATACAGTAGTTATTTACACATTTTTTTATTAATTTGACTCTATACATCTTTTACTAAATTAAATGTTCCAAATATTTAAATAGCTATTGAACAGTGGTTTCGTCGTCTCGTAGAATTTCAGAAATTGTTGTTGGAAGTTCAAACTGTTTTGTTTCCTCGTCAAGTCTGTTGCAGTCGCAGAGGATATGGTGGGCTGTCAATGTATCTCCACATAACCTACAGGTTGGTGGGTCTTGTCGTGTGATGAGGTAGCCGTGCGTCAGTCGAATGTGTCCAATCCGGAGTCGTGCCAAAATTATTTCTTCCCGTCTGTTTTGTCTGCAGCAAGTTTTCCAGTCTGTGATGAGAGGTTTAATATATTTTAATTTGGTGTTTGAGCCGTTTGTCCAGTCTTCTTGCCATTTTCTAAGTAAGGCAGCCCATAGGGTTTTATTTAGGTCCTTAGCAGTGATCATGGTTTCAAGTCCTTCTCCGTTGTTTATTGCCTCCTTCGCCATTTTGTCCACCTTCTCGTTTCCTTCTATATTTCTATGGCTGGGAACCCAGCAGTATTTCACTTTGATTTGGTTTGTGTACTCATAATCTCGTATCGCTGCGACGACGGAACTGTCTGAGTATAGTTTACACAAAGCTTGGAGAGCACATTGTGAGTCGGTGTAGATTACTATTTTCTTCATGTTATTTTCAGTCGCGTGCTTAACAGCTTTTCTGATCGCTTCAAGCTCGACGGTGTTTATAGAGCTCCACTTACTACAAGCGTATTGCTTAGATACCTCATTCTGAATGAAAGCGCAACCACTTCCTTCGTTGTTTTTCGAGGCGTCTGTGTAAAAATGGGCATTCCTGATCATATGCTTGCGGTTTTCCTGCATATATTGAAGGCCAAGTGTTTCAGACTTTCTATGGGAATGCCTTAAGTAATTTATTCTAGGTTGGGTCATAATCCAGGGTGGCTTTTCGTAGAGGTTCAAAGGTCTGATAGTCCTAATAAAGAGATTCGCAGTTTGAAACGGAGGCCAGCTGGTTTGGGAAGGTGAGAGTTACGGATATAAGAAGGAATGTAATTTTTATTAAGAAATGATTGGGCTGAAGGATTTTCTGGAGTCTGCAGGAGCCTAAAACCTAACCGAAGCAGCGTGAGATACCTTCTAAAGGATAGTGTTGGCTCATTACATTCTACCAAGATGCTGTCGACAGGGCTGGTTCACAAACCAGCCCTGTCAACCAGTCACTATGCGTAGAGCTGAGTTATGAACAGGGTCCAACCTTTTAAGATAAATTTCTTTTGCCGAGCCGTATATCTCACAGCCGTAGTCCATCTTACTTCTAATGAGTTGATTGTAAAGTCTCAACAGTGTATACCGATCTGCTCCCCAACTGTGTGCCTGGATCATGCGTACAAAGTTAAGACCTCGTAAGCACTTTGATCTTAAGTTTTCAATATGGGACTTTAACGTTAGTTTTCTATCGACAATGAGGCCAAGATATTTAACCTCGTCAACTGTTGGTGTGATTTGGCCTGAGAGTCTGTTATTGGATGGTGTCTCCTTTTTCTTGAAAATGTCACACAACATGATTTTGTGGGTGAAAAGGTAAAGCCATTACATGAGGCCCAGTTTCTCATTCTATTAATACAATGCTGCAAAACTGGAGCGGCCATGGAGCTGGTTTTGGATCTAAAAAGTACTGTTACATCGTCCACAAAGAAAAAGGTTTCAACGCTTGGTGGGATCACTGACTCGAGATCATTGATCGCCAGTATAAAGAGGGTCACACTTAGAACTGCCCCTTGAGGGACACCGTTTTCTTGAATGTAGGAAGTTGATAACGTATCTCCTATCTTCACTCTGAACCTCCGCTCAGCCAAAAAGTTCTTAATAAAAGTTGGCAGGTGACCTTCAAACCCTGCTTTCTGCAACTGCTTAAGGATAAGGTATCGCCACGTCTTATCATAGGCTTTCTCGCAATCAAAGAATATACCTACAGTTTCTTTACCTTGAGTAATCCCGTTCCTAATGTAGTTTTCTAATCTTACGAGGTTGTCTATGGTCGATCTTCTTTTCCTGAAACCACTCTGGTATCTTGACAGCAGGTTCTTTGATTCCAGCTCCCACATAAGTCTTGCATTAACTATTTTTTCGAGCAATTTGCTAAGTGTGTTGGTCATTGCTATTGGCCTGTATGAATCTGGGAATGTGGTGTTCTTTCCAGGTTTTACAATAGGTATTAATATTGCTTCACGCCAGCTATCAGTATAGGTTTGGGAAGTCCACAGGGTGTTGTAGAGTTTCAGAACGTAGAGTCGAAATGATGTAGGTAAGTTTTTCAGCATAATATTCTGGATTTGATCTGGTCCTGGTGCAGTTAGTTTCAATGAGTTTAGAGCAGTTTCAAGTTCCCAAAGACTGAATTCTTTATTATAGAATTGGGAATTACAGTTGATATCATCAAAAACAATTTCGTTTACCTCAGATTGAATTTTTATGTTCTGAAAATCCTGTGTGTAAGCTCTGTTTGAGCTGACCTTAGCGAAATGAGATGCCATTGTTTCAGCTACTTCTTGCGGATTAGAGACTAGATCATTATTGGTATTTAGGACTGGTGAGGCAAGGAAACTTTTCTTCCCAGATAATGCTTTAAATTTCTTCCACACTTCAGAGGATGGTGTGAATTGATTTAGAGAAGAGACGTAACTCCTCCATGATAAGCAAAACTTAAAACTTTAGAGTAGGAGGTTTCGAAAAGGATTGGTAGTGTGCTTCGGACTTTGTTTCTAGCTTCCGCAAAGGATATTCTCTCCAGGGTCTTAATTTCCACTACCTTCTTTTCTAGTTGCCACCTCGGGCAATTCCTATCTGTTGCCGAATGTTGGCCGTTACAATTAATACACTTTACATAATTACAAGTACCTTCATGTGCGAGTTCTCCGCATCCAGGACATACGGCTGGGCTCTTACAGTTGGCTTTGACATGTTGAAACCGGTGACAGTTATGACATTTTAGCGGAAGAGGGATATACGGCCTGACGGGCACACTCATATAGCCAATTTTAAGTTTTTGAGGAAGAGTTGTTAACCCGAATACGATAATATAGCTTTGAGTTGGTTGAAGGGTTCCATTCACCCTCCTGTTTATTCTTATAACATCTTCAACTCCCTGAGATTGTAGGTTTTCTTTTATATCGTCGATGGCTACCAGGTCCAAGTCGTAACAAGTTAT
>KZ651504.1:20564-30945 GCA_001010745.2 Gerris buenoi
AGGGGGGGCAATTTTGGGTGTATTTTGATTTATTTGACCAATAAGGAAAGCGAAATTTAAAAATTTATTCATATATTCGTAATCTGCTATTCAGCAGCTTTCATTTGATACCCCACTCGAAAATTAAAAAAAATCTAAATTTTTGACTTTACCGCATTTTTTCGAATTGCGCATGCGCATATTAAATTTTTAACTTTTGTGTATATGTCCTGTGTTTGGGCCCGGAAGTTACGCCAGTGTTTCAAATTTCAGTATTTTAGCTTAAATGGTTCGGGCGCTATGAGCCAAAGAGCGACGGACAGACGGACACATCACCCTCGGCATAAGGGTTTTGAGAAGTATCTACAAAACCCTAAAAAGCAATGTGGAAATCTTAAGTTTCTAAATAAACAGTTCATTGAATGAATTACTTTAAGATCTCCAACACTGACCACGTTCATTGTAAATGTAATTCAATAAAATAATATAATGATATATAAGTTATTTAAATAATTGTTCGGGACTTCTTTAGAATGTTACTCCCCTTATAAAAACAGAAGTGTGATATTCCTTTGTCCCAAAGTACATTGGACAAAACATCACTAACCTAATAGTTGTTTAAAGTAATTTATATTTTTAATTTTAATCAAATTATAATTATTATTAACACTGGGAGACAGACGGAGAAAAATAGACTCCAGTGCCGGGACTTGAACCACGGGCCTCTATATTTCCAGTACAGCGCTCTACCAACTGAGCTACACTGAAATATGTTCTCTGTCTGTCTCCTATTGTTAATAATAATTATAATTTGATTTAAATTAAAAATATAAACTTTCCGTATTAATGTCTAGTAACAATGTACAATGTTTTGTAATAATGTAATTTATATTTTAAAAAAGAACAGGGGAGTAACAATCTAAATAGAAGTACCATTTGTTCTATATGAGCAGCGCAGTACTGATTTTATTTCCTTAAGAATTTGAGTGGTCACATCGGCAGAGAATATTGACCACTAGATGATACCCGGTTTTGAAAAATTACATGACATTAATGGAGAGCAGTGGTGTGCCAAGTGTGGCTGGCGCCCCTCGCAAGAGTATATAACAAACGCCCCAACAGAAGAAATTAAAATTAAATTAAATTTCAAGAAATTTATAAGAGAGTAAAAAAAAAGAAATTTATAAGAGAGTCTCAGAGGGTAGCACCCCTGGGTCAGACCAGTCCTACCATCTGCTTAAATATTTTAAATTTATATAGGTATATTGTTATAAAATATATCTTTATAAAGTATTGCTTTCCATTCAGAAAATTAACAGTCCAATAAAATTTTCACTTGCATACTTACAGCCAATCTTTTATTCAAAAAAGATTCAGAGATGAGAACATATATTTTATAATTTTATTTTGTTATCTCAGAAAAAAAAAAATCAATAAAATTAATATTTATTATATATATTTTTTCCTTCACTTGACAAAATTTAATCTTTTTGAGCAAACTCTAGGAGTCTAATTCCAATGATTATTTATCGATACATTTTTAATAGAATATTTCTTTTAATATTGTTTTGAAATATGAAAAGGACATAAAGTTTGTTCGTGTAATTTATTTAGTTTTCATCGAAGATAAATGATGATAATTATTTAGAATTTTGGTCATAATAAAATCTTTATATATATTTTTGTTCATGGCTTAGAACTAGGGGAGTCTCCAACCTTCTTATTTGAAGGGTTGGGTGAAATTAGCGGCACTTCTTTAGATTGTTACTCCCCTTATAAAAAAAAACAAAAAAAAAAACATGGGAGTAACAATCTAAAGAAGGTGGACAGAATGTTCTTCTTTAGACTGTTACTCTCCTTGTAAAAACAGAAGTCTGATATTCCTTTGTCCCAAAGTACATTGGACTAAACATCCCTTTATCTTAATATAATAACAAAAGGGAATAACAATCTAAAGAGGTATCAAATAAGAAACATTCAACCACCTGACTTTAAAATGGTAGGGAATATCCCAATAGAACTATCCCTTCTAATCCCAAAAAACTTCAAAATGAATTGTACTTATTTTGTTGGTTGAAGTGGCATTTTATAACGGCAGAACTTATAACTTTTGCTTCATTTAAGCAGAAGTGTTAAGTTCTTTTGCATTTCGTAAAGCACTTCATAGGTTGGAGACCCCTAACTTTTAAGTCGATAAATATAAATAAAAATGAGAAAAATCTTATAATTATATTAAAACAACCCTATTAGAGGTAAGGACAATCTATACAACCCATCTAAATATAAGAAAAATATATTGAATTATTTATACTCTATTTTTATATATATATAAGTATTTATTTATATTATTTTTCTTAAATACGATTATAATTTGCATACACATTTATTTTACAAGTTTTATTTTATATTTTTTCAAAAGTTTATTTCACTTTTACAATAGAAACATTGTCAGAAAGATATTTTCTTTGCAAATGTAATTTTTTATGCTATAATACAATATTTTAAAATGTGGACCCCCAAGCAATTTAGTACTTTTTTTTAAATTAGCCTCTTAAATTTAATGTACACCCTCTCTTTTTATTTTAACTTAAAGTTTAATTAAAGAGTCAAAAAAAAATATGATTATTATGTTATGTTACAGATAATTTACAGTTGGGGAAAAAATAACAGTACAAAGTAGATTCAATTTTAAATTGAGGCGTTCACTCCCACAATGGACCAAGCGCCATTTTTATTAAACAAAAAATTATACTCATATTTGAGTAACATATTACTTTTATTTTCAAATTTCAGAGCAACAACAGCCCAAGTCTAGTTAAAAATATTTCCGCTAGATGTCACTGCATTTGTACTTAAGCCAATGTGAGTTTTGTTAGTTTTTGAAGAGCCACAAGAGTCCAAGTACCTTGAGAATAGTAAATCACTTGGTCCATTGTAGCAGTGAACGCCTTAATTAATCCTAGTTGTTGAATTTGAATAAATAAATTTAAAAATAATCAGAAATTTGTAGTTATAAGCCCTTATAACTAACAATCATTAAACATATGAATTCGAACTAAAATAAAATCTATCTATATTATTAAAAAAGTTTTGAAAACAAAAAAGTTCAGTGAGAGTGATATATACTAAACTGTGTGTAAGAGTGAGTTAGGAGAAGAGGGGTTAGGCCTGGGGGGGAAGAGACAGTGTTAAGAGGAATATCTAGGGAACTAGATATTCCTCGGGGGACGGTTGGCTCAATGTAAAGAAAGCTCATTGTTTGTTTACATGCCTTAATCAAAAAGTGACAGCTTTCAATAAACAACAAATCAAAAATATAATGTTATTAATTATAATGTTTAGTTTTGATAACATTGTCGGCTACTATTTTGATAAGTTATTTTATCTATTTGAAAACCAACAAATCAAAACAAACCTTTACTTTTATTGGTAGCAAATCAAAAATGTAATCTTAATAATTATAACTTTAGTTTTGATAAAATTGTTGGCCTCTATTTAGATATGTAATTATATCTATTCGAACACCCAAAAAATCAAAGCAAACCTTTATTTTTTTAAAATGAATGTGGTTGCCTTATAAATAACAAACCATTACTGGTGGACACACTGGGAATGGGGCTCATGTCCCTAGAATACTACTCTAATCATCAAAGGGGCTAGGGTTTGTGTTGGAACGCTCACAGTTCCCAGTCCGGCTAGCATTTGCTCTAAACTAGGCAGCGGCCACTTTTTGGGGGGTTGACGAGCAAAGCGAGTAGGGGGCAAAGACCCCTAGTAAAACATTAGAATAATAATTGTATTACCCTAAAGTGACATTAAATAAGTCAACACATTATGTAGGACTATATAACACATTATATAGGACTAAATAACACAATATGTAGGACTATATATCACATTATATAGGACTAAATAACACAATATGTAGGACTATATAANAAAAAAAAAAGGATTTTTTAAAATTAATTTTAGAAGGCAACCACATAACTCCTTCAAAATTACAAATTTTTTCAGCATCGTCTTCCTCTAGGTATGTTAAATAAACCAAAAATAAATAATATAAAATTATATCTAGTGCTAGTGTAATTTGATAAATTATCATTTATTCATGATTTCACATAAGTAATATTATAATATTATAATATCATTATGACTTGAAAATTAAAATTAGTATTAATTATATCATTTAAGAAACTAGCCACATTAATATTACATATATGTTTCTTTTATACATACTAATTACATTTTCGTTTTTTTTTTTTTAATTCTGGTATATTTAATTTAATGATTAATAATAATAACTATCACTCATAATTTTTAATTGTAATTATAAACAAAATTATAATGAATAACAGAGAGAATTAATAGCATGGATTTGGTACTTTGCTTATTGAAGGATTAGAATTTTTAAGTAAAATAAAACTTATTATTTATTTAACATCTTTTCGCCTGACCTGGCCTTAACGATTGGTTTTATAAAGACAGTGATGATGGTTTTATAAAGGCATAAAGCTGCTTTGATAAATAAAAAAATATTTTATGTGGAGAAAAAGTTTCTTCTAATTGTTGAAATCAATCTTCATCAAGTAATAGCAAATTTAAGGAGATCCATAAGTATCAAAAAAAAAAAAAAAAAAAAAAATCTGCTCTGTCCACTCCTCAAATCTTACAGGAATTTGGCAACCCCATTTATTTTTAAGACGTGGATTCTATTACTAGTCTGGTAAAACTAGATTTTTGACGTTAAAACATTGATAGGTACGAATTAAATATAGATTACATAAAAATATATATCAGATGCATTAAAATACTATATCCATGATATTAATTATATAACAATTAAAAAAAAANTTGACTTTACCGCATTTTTTCGAATTGCGCATGCGCATATTAAATTTTTAACTTTTGTGTATATGTCCTGTGTTTGGGCCCGGAAGTTACGCCAGTGTTTTAAATTTCAGTATTTTAGCTTAAATGGTTCGGGCGCTATGAGCCAAAGAGCGACGGACAGACGGACACATCACCCTCGGCATAAGGGTTTTGAGAAGTATCTACAAAACCCTAAAAAGCAATGTGGAAATCTTAAGTTTCTAAATAAACAGTTCATTGAATGAATTACTTTAAGATCTCCAACACTGACCACGTTCATTGTAAATGTAATTCAATAAAATAATATAATGATATATAAGTTATTTAAATAATTGTTCGGGACTTCTTTAGAATGTTACTCCCCTTATAAAAACAGAAGTGTGATATTCCTTTGTCCCAAAGTACATTGGACAAAACATCACTAACCTAATAGTTGTTTAAAGTAATTTATATTTTTAATTTTAATCAAATTATAATTATTATTAACACTGGGAGACAGACGGAGAAAAATAGACTCCAGTGCCGGGACTTGAACCACGGGCCTCTATATTTCCAGTACAGCGCTCTACCAACTGAGCTACACTGAAATATGTTCTCTGTCTGTCTCCTATTGTTAATAATAATTATAATTTGATTTAAATTAAAAATATAAACTTTCCGTATTAATGTCTAGTAACAATGTACAATGTTTTGTAATAATGTAATTTATATTTTAAAAAAGAACAGGGGAGTAACAATCTAAATAGAAGTACCATTTGTTCTATATGAGCAGCGCAGTACTGATTTTATTTCCTTAAGAATTTGAGTGGTCACATCGGCAGAGAATATTGACCACTAGATGATACCCGGTTTTGAAAAATTACATGACATTAATGGAGAGCAGTGGTGTGCCAAGTGTGGCTGGCGCCCCTCGCAAGAGTATATAACAAACGCCCCAACAGAAGAAATTAAAATTAAATTAAATTTCAAGAAATTTATAAGAGAGTAAAAAAAAAGAAATTTATAAGAGAGTCTCAGAGGGTAGCACCCCTGGGTCAGACCAGTCCTACCATCTGCTTAAATATTTTAAATTTATATAGGTATATTGTTATAAAATATATCTTTATAAAGTATTGCTTTCCATTCAGAAAATTAACAGTCCAATAAAATTTTCACTTGCATACTTACAGCCAATCTTTTATTCAAAAAAGATTCAGAGATGAGAACATATATTTTATAATTTTATTTTGTTATCTCAGAAAAAAAAAAATCAATAAAATTAATATTTATTATATATATTTTTTCCTTCACTTGACAAAATTTAATCTTTTTGAGCAAACTCTAGGAGTCTAATTCCAATGATTATTTATCGATACATTTTTAATAGAATATTTCTTTTAATATTGTTTTGAAATATGAAAAGGACATAAAGTTTGTTCGTGTAATTTATTTAGTTTTCATCGAAGATAAATGATGATAATTATTTAGAATTTTGGTCATAATAAAATCTTTATATATATTTTTGTTCATGGCTTAGAACTAGGGGAGTCTCCAACCTTCTTATTTGAAGGGTTGGGTGAAATTAGCGGCACTTCTTTAGATTGTTACTCCCCTTATAAAAAAAAACAAAAAAAAAAACATGGGAGTAACAATCTAAAGAAGGTGGACAGAATGTTCTTCTTTAGACTGTTACTCTCCTTGTAAAAACAGAAGTCTGATATTCCTTTGTCCCAAAGTACATTGGACTAAACATCCCTTTATCTTAATATAATAACAAAAGGGAATAACAATCTAAAGAGGTATCAAATAAGAAACATTCAACCACCTGACTTTAAAATGGTAGGGAATATCCCAATAGAACTATCCCTTCTAATCCCAAAAAACTTCAAAATGAATTGTACTTATTTTGTTGGTTGAAGTGGCATTTTATAACGGCAGAACTTATAACTTTTGCTTCATTTAAGCAGAAGTGTTAAGTTCTTTTGCATTTCGTAAAGCACTTCATAGGTTGGAGACCCCTAACTTTTAAGTCGATAAATATAAATAAAAATGAGAAAAATCTTATAATTATATTAAAACAACCCTATTAGAGGTAAGGACAATCTATACAACCCATCTAAATATAAGAAAAATATATTGAATTATTTATACTCTATTTTTATATATATATTATCTTTTTAAATGTTTTATCTAAATTCCCGCCTGTGCCTTGGACCTGTAACAAGAAATTTATTATTATACTTTTTTTATTATTCAAATACAAATACAAATATAGTACAGGTGAATCAAAAATAACATGTTATTAAGGAATAAAAGTTAGTCAGATAACATGTTATTGATAACAACCTGTTATCCAATAACAGTTCATATTCAATAACATCTTAAGTAACAACTTGCAATGAACTTGTTAATAAAATGAAAATTGATGAAAAAGTTGTAGTTTATTTAAATAAAGAATAAAATATTTTCTTCCTACTGGAGATAAAATATTGTATGAATTGGGAGTAAAGTGCCATTATTCCCCTCGCGATAATTATCTCCCTCGGCTGCACCAAGAGAGCTAATTAGCGATATTCCTGAGGTGAAGCTTCGCCTCAAGAACCAAATTTTTCGCTCACAGAATAATGGCTTACTTTACTCCCTAGGTGCATAAATAACTATTATCTACGACTTGCATTGTAAGTGGACTTTACATTGCTAATAACAGGGAGGGAAGTGTTACTTTCTTCCCTTGGGAGTAAAAACACAATCATAACAACTTAAAAGGTAATTTTTTAGGTATTTTTTTAAAGTATTATGTTGATAGCAAAGTTTGTCCACTATTTATAACTTTCAATTTTTCAGGAAGGTTACTTCAGGTTATCATACAAAGTCTTTAAAATAAAAAACAAACTATTGAAAGTGTTTGTTGTAAAACGTGTATATTTAGTATAAAAATTGTTATTTTAATAAATTAATTAACTAAATATCAGTTTAAGGTGTTACGTGAATTTGTAGGTAAAACTTTTATACCGACAAACTTAGCTATTACCCATGGTGCACTAGTCGTAGATAAAATTTAATATGCAACTCATCAAAGTATTTCTGCTCTCGGGATTATCTCCCTCAGCAAGCCTTTGGAGCTAACTTATTTGGTACTTTTTTACTTTAACACCCCCCTATATCCCTTTGTGTTAATAGTTTTTTTAGACAAAGGAACATATACACAGTAGCATATATTCCTTAGTCTAAAATACTATTAAGACGAAGGGATATTTATTCCTATGTATCTTGGGACAAAGGAATATCACACTTGTGTATGTAATTGTGATAATATCCCTTGGTCTAATCAACTATTACGAATAAGGAATATTAAATATAAAACGGCACCAGGAGTCAATGTCTTGGGGAGACAAACACACAAACTTTTGAGACTTTAATAGGGCAAACTATTGTTTAGAACCAAGGGGGGTGCTAAAGTAAAAAAGTGCCACTTATTTATCTCCCTCGGCCATAAGGCCTCGGGAGCTAATGAAATTTTCTCCTTCGGCTGTGCCTCAGGAGAAAACTTGACCTTGAGCAGGAAAACATACTTCTCTCCCTTGTTGCGTAAATAACTATTTTAAAGTGAAACTAAAAGTGTTGTGTAAGTAGTAGTTTCCCCATGGATTGCTATAAGTATTCTTAAAAGCTTCCAATTAATAAAACTTAAAATGAATGTAGTAACTGAGTACATACTTGTAGGCGAGGAAGGCGTGGATCAGAGCCACTTGTTCCTTGGGGAGCCAGGGGCACGGCGATGTCCCCACATGAGGTTGTATCATACTATAGTACCCTGTAGATGCTCCTGCTGGGGCGGAGCTACAAGCAGCCCTGTGTTACTAGATATACTAGGAGAACTGTTCTCTTCCGGGGGAGTCACTTCTAGTCCTATACTTCCGTTCAGTGCTATCTTTATACTTGAAGTCTCAGCGCAACTGCTATTTACAACAGCTGACGACGAGGACATCTGCATCTGAAATACAACAACAAACGTTATTGTCACTAGCAATAGTGAAGTATTTACCAAAATAATGTACTCTTGGACCTCCTTGTAACAAACTTCTCAACAGCAAAAATCTCTACACAATAGTGCATTACGCGTCGAGTGTGGAAAGTAGCATTTTGCATGCGAGTGAGGAGTTTACACCCGAGCGATAGCGAGGGTAGTAAAAACCACACAAGCACTGCAAAATGCCGTTTTCGCCGCACGAGTTGCATACCGTACTTTATCTACGATTGTTAGATTTTAACAATAAATGCAGAAAAAAATAATAAATTTCCTGTATGTAAGCTCGTATTTCAGTATTTCTCTTTTGATAAAGATGACATCAATTCGTTAGTTGTATTTTGTGCCGAATTAATTATATCGGAAGGTGTATTATTCTCCTCGTATTCTTCATAATCACTTAAATCACTCATTGATTTTCACAAAAAAAAAACTATACAAACAGTTACATTTATTAAATAAACATCAAATTAGTTATGTTAAATGTAAACAAACTCNAATTGGTACTAAAATGTAGATTTATTGATACCACAATGTACACAAACCTAAGTCTAAAAACAGTTTTAGGACATTTTGCGTTGATATTTTAAATGATTTTAATAGATTAATTAAGTTAGTTTATGACATAGAACTTTAAACTGGAGACTTCTTTATGAACATTATTTAATTAAAGAATGTAATTTTGTTGACTTGTCAATTTAATGTTCAGCAAAGTTTAACTGCTTATAAAGTTTAGCAATAACAGGTGATTGTTTACTTTTATTTTTGATTTTCGATATCATAGTTTTATTTGGGAAACTAGAATTTCCATGGAAAAATAACTTATACCATTAGATTTGTATTTAAAAGTACCATAGTTTAGAAATTTTTAATAAAAAAACCGTTTTTGAGAAATAATATTATTTTCACATTTCATTGTAGAGTTTTGCCCATAAATTTAGAGCTAAAATTCATTTCTACATTGTTGCCCTAGGGTGCAATTTTTCTGAACCTGATTGCAAAATCAGCTGACTAGTTCTAAGGCCCCTCACATCTGCACCGACAGAAATTTTTTAAAAACCACTTTTTGGACCTCAATGACATTCAATTAACTAAAACTGCACTATATAGACAAAGTGGTATCAAATTTAAATTTACTATTATTATTACCATCACCATCATGTGTGTAAGTGTGTAATTTAAATTTAAATTTCAGTTAAAAAGTCAACAGTTTTACTTGCTCAAGAATTCAATGTAAGGGTTCTCAAAAATATCTCTAATTTAGCTTGTTATTCCAGTATTTCTTTTTTTACTTCATTATTGATCTTCGATAGGTTCAGCTCTATATTTTACTGATAGTCCAGGAGATAGCGTGCAAAAAAGTGTCTGACTAACATCAAGCTAGAATTTTGTATACAAGTCAATCTTTTAGCGCCTTTTAAGAATATGTGGTCGGCTAAGTTCGTCTGCGGGACATAGCTTGGCAATAGGCATTTGAAAAAAACAAACCGGTGGAGAGCGGCCATGTCTCACCAATTATGGTGGACA
>KZ651504.1:31603-47257 GCA_001010745.2 Gerris buenoi
GAGTGGAAAAAAAGAGGAATTGTTCAAAACAATGTGACACGCATGCGCAATTAATACAGGTGTGTAAAGAATCACTTTCTACGAATCTAAACAGAGATGTAATGTTTATATTACGTATCAATCGTAGATAAAGAAAGTTTTTTATGTCCCACGGAGTATCTATATAAAAGTGATTCTATAGAACGAAAATAATTTCTCTACAACGAACAAAATTCATGGAAAAAAGTACAAAGATCCGACAGACAAACTTTCTGCGAATTAATACTGGGGGTGTTTTTGCTTCAAAAATCTAAAAGGAAATCATGACTCAGAAAAAAGTTAATATATATATTCAAAGATGTAGATAAAGGAATGATGAACGGAGAAGTTTCCCAGAAATATGAAATCGCTTCAAGTTCAGTGTCTTCTAAAATCTTGAAAAACAGGAATTTCATATTTTAACTACAAGAAAACAAGTGGAGATTTAAAAAAAAAAAAAAATCAAAAGGACTTAAGTATGAAGACTTAGATGAATCAATGCTGCAATGGGTTAAAGTGGATAAAAAACTTCCAATTTCAGAATCACTCATTTTTCACTTTTAAAAATTCTATACAACAAAATTTCTATACAGCAATTTTTTTTTTCTGGACCCTTCAATTTTATTTATATCCGTATTTTAATTCCTATCCTATCCTTCCAAAACAAATCACTTAACTACAACATAATAATAAAACTAACATGGAACTATGGCATAAAACTCTGGGTATGCACCAAACCTTCCGATTTCTATAAAATGCAATCTCTCCAAACCAAGAACCTAAGAAAAAAAGCTGAAACCCCTTCTATGTTTCAAATTTCGTCTTATATAATGACCTTAAAGTACCCTCTGTCTTTCCATAACTCCCTTTCTGACCATTCCAATCCACAGTATGATTTCTCAGTCCATTCTTGAAAATCCTCCTAGACCCCTGAAGAGGCAGAGTCCACAATAAGTCATACTTAGGCTAAAGTCACAGCATACTGCAAATTACCTCTCACACAACAACCAAAAGAAATGAAGGAGTAAATTATTGCTGTTAAAAAGACAATTTTGCCAATTACCGGATAATGTCCAAGGCCAATTTCTTCGAGGCTAGCTTTCCTCTGTGGCAACGCAAGGCCTTGTCGTAACGAATTAGACCTTCTCAGTAGAATATCATCGACGACTCTAAGTGAGTTAGACCTTCCTCTAAACTGGCCGGCAACAGTAGGAGAGTCCGGCAAGCTCAGCGAATTTGCCTAGATTAAACACAAAAAATATCATTATAACAAACGCACAAAAATAAAACAATAAATTAATAAAGCATGCAATAAAAGGATTACACTATTACCTCATAACTACTATCAGGGTGAGGGGGGGGGGGGGGGGAATGATTTTTTTGAAAACACAACCCCAATCATTTGCATTAAGGACCGTTTACACTTGGATTAGTGCGAGTGCGAGTGTTTAGTAAAATCACTAAATCCGTTTGGAGACGATGTGTTTAGTGATTAGTGTTTAGTAATTTTGCGAGTGAACTGTTAACTGTTTAGTAGACTTGCACTGTTTAGTGGATCTGCGAGTAGGCCTCCCCTCTCCAACTCAAATCCTCCAAATGTCAGGGTTTTTTTATTTTGTAATTATACAATTTAAAAGTAAAAACGTTTAATTGATTAGTCAAAAAACTGTCATAATGTGTCAAAAATCAACAAAACACTGCCCCTCCCATAAAAAAATAAATAAAAAAAAAATAAATGTTCAATAAAATAAAAATAATTTCATCAAAATAAAACGACACCCTAATCACTTGCACTAAACACAACTGGCTACTAAACCCTTAACACTCACACTAAACACTTGCACTCGCACTAATCGAAGTGTAAAGGAGCCTTTAATTTAAACGACATTTGTTATAGTGGGAAGGGTTTTAACCGGTTTGAAATTCNCACTAAACACTTGCACTCGCACTAATCGAAGTGTAAAGGAGCCTTTAATTTAAACGACATTTGTTATAGTGGGAAGGGTTTTAACCGGTTTGAAATTCTAGAGTAATAAAATAATTTGGAGAAGGTACAGCCATGCATTTTAAGGATAAAAGTAATAAATTGATGATATTTAAGCATTATATTTTATATTTATTTTAAATCAAATTATAATCATCATTAATAATGGGAGACAAGCAGAGAAAAATAGACTCCTGCGCCGGGACTTGAACCCGGGCCCTCCGTACTTAGTTGGTTCAGAGCATCTGTACTGGAAATACGGAGGGCCCGGGTTCAAGTCCCGGCGCAGGAGTCTATTTTTCTCTGCTTGTCTCCCATTATTAATGATGATTATAATTTGATTTAAATTGATATTTAAACTTCCCATAGTATGAAAACTACCAAATTTTAAATAATTGAATTTATATTTATTTTAAATTAGGTGTTTGAATCCTAAATATGGGGTTATACATGCGATAAACTATCATTTTCTCTATTAATGATCAAATTAACAATCCAATTAGTTATTTAAAAACTGAATCTATAATAGTGCAGAAGATAGCATGTAAAAAAGTGTCTGTCTAACATTAAGCTAGAATTTGCTGTATAAGTTAATCTTTTAGGGGGGGTTAAGGGCGTTTAAGGGTTAAGAATAAGCGGTTGGCTAAATTCATTTACACATGGCTGGGACATAGCTTTGCAATAGGCATTTGAAAAAAACAAACCAGAGCCAGTGGAGAGCGGTTATGTCTTGTCCATTTTGGTGGTCAATGTGATTTTCATGATCCTGAATACAAAATTTGTAAGTAGACCAAAAATCAAGTTGATGTTGATTTGTCACTTGATAGGTTAGTTATTCAAACATTACTCCAAATCAAAGTGGTCACCAATGAAGTGACTAACTAACATCAACTTGATTTTTGGTCTACAAAGTAAGTTCGTAATCAGGATCATGAAAATCACATTGTCCACCCAAATGAGCAGGACATAGGGTGGGGCAGAAGATGTTGGGGCACAAGTTGGAGGAAGGCGCTACGGGAGGCCCTGGTGGCTGCCCGGGTCGGAAAAAAATGGCCGTACCGGGCCCCCGGTGTTAATATAACTGCAAGGTAAGCCGCGACGAGAAGAGACTGTAGGAATTTTAACCCAGACGCACCTAAACGGGGGCGGCACCTAAAATTTGAAACTTTGTTCGGTTATGAATTTTAGCGATGCCCCCGATTGGGCGTCGGAGTCGAAATACCTACAGTGTCATGTATCAGAGAGCAGAGATTGATCATGACTCAAAGTGATTTTTCTTTTTATTTTTATTTTATTTTAAATCAGTTGTCAGTTGACAGTAAAGTGGTGTGAAGTGACATTTTACTAGATTAGTAATAATTTTTAACAATTTTTTGACTTATTTTATATACATAAAATAAAATGTTCAGGTTTTGAAAATGTCTCAAATAGGAGATGAAATATTACCAAATAAATATTAATATATAAAAAAGCNAGAAAAGTTGAAACAACCACTGTTTCAAATATAAATTTATTCTTGAAATAATTCAAAGTGACCTTTTTTTAGGATAATTCGTTTCTTTTTGTTTTGGAATAATTTAATTTTTCGAGTTGTAACCGTCGAGTAGACGTGCCTTACTTAAATGATTATTTGTCCTTTCTGATTTTTATAAACCCTTGATGGGGATTAGACTGGCTAGTTTATAATCCGTTTTATTAAATGAATAGTTTCAGACTGGTGTCAGTTCATAAATCTGGAATGAGTTCATACATTTTCTAGTCATTTGTAATATAACAATCTTTCCAGAGTTACTCGTACTAATACCCGGAGATGGCGTGAAAAAATGTCATGATAGATCATTTGGTGCCTTATAGAAATATGTGATAGGCTAAGTTATTCTGCGGTACATAGCTTGGCAATGGGCATTTGTAAAAACAAACCGGTTGAGAGCGATCATGATAATTTGATTTTCATGATACAGAATACGAACTTAGTTAGTATACCAAAAATCAAGTTGAACGTAGATTATCACTTGATAGGTGACCTCTTTGATTTGAAATAATACTTGACTAACTGACCTATTAAGTGACAAACTACCATCAACTTGATTTTTGGTCTACTAACTAAGTTCGTATTCAGGATCATGAAAATCATATTGTCCACCAAAATGAGTGGTACATGACCGCTCTCCACCGGCTTGTTTTTTTTCAAATGCCTATTGCCGAACTATGTAGGACAGACGAACTTAGCCAACCACATATTCATAAAAGCCACCAAAAGATCTACTTATACACAAAATTCTAGCTTGATGTTAGACAAACACTTTTTTGCAGACTTCTGAACTATAAGAGTTGAATGATTGTAGTTTAATGACTTAATTCTATGTTGTTGGATTATTAAATTACTAGAGACTTTTCTTGAACGTCAATTTATCTTAAATTGTAGGTTGGGTTTAGTTTGATGATATACCTAAAATAATTTTGTGCTTTGTTAAACCAGCAATACATAAACGTATTGCGGGCTCCCAAGTGCATCTTCGTGTCCAAGATCTTTGAACCTAATAAATAAAACTAACTATGTGAGTGCAAAGTGATCTTGAAATAGATTTAAGAATTATGAGTTTATGGTTTAATTCCAAAATAAATTGATACATTATCTAAGTAATAGTATAGACTAAGAAGAAAAAATAAATATAATAATATAAAATAACTGTACTTCAGAGGTAAATTATTTTAAGTAATTATCAGTCTTTCTATAGAAATATACATTTTAGGGTTTTCTGGATCCTCTTGAAACCTTTAATTTACCTTTTCATTATTACCGATAAAAATCATTGCGATCCACCAGGGTATTGAACCAGGGACCCCTTATACTACTTGGTTTTTGTTTTTGTTTGGTCATTTGAGGCCTTCCATCTAAATTTATTTTCATTTTGTTTTTACTTTTTCATATTAAAAAAAAATTGTGAGGACAAGAAAATTTGGTTTTGAGATTTTGATGGATTTGGATGTTTTGGCCACTGAGTCCAAAAAATAGCTTTGTGTAAAGAGAGAGGCCGGGTTCGATTCCCTGCCTAGGAGGAGTTATTTTTATGACACATTTTGATAAAAAATTCAATAATAATTAAATGTACCTACAAAAACTAATAAATAGAAAACTCTTGGATAAATAATTATGAACTCGTATATATATGAGAAAGCTTTTCTGAGTTGTCTATAGTTTACCTCCAAGGTACAGAATTATAAATAAAAAAAAAAATAATAATAAAAAAAAAAAAAAATAAAGAATAGAAATAAAGCTATATTCTATTTCCCAAGAAACAGATTGAACTATTCTTTTGGTTTATTATTCACTGTAATAGAGCTATTTATCTTGATATATAAAATGAAGCCAAGTACCAATAAATAAACTAAATAAAATAAAAATCTAAACTTTGCAAGAAGTTCGGAATTATCACTACTAAAATTAATTGCACTACAAGTTTTCCAAACATACAAATTTACCATACCTTAAACCTTGCAAAATGTTCCACACTTAATTAAAAATTAATAGGTACAAAGAAAAAAATAAACATGGATATATGAATGCTTAGAATTTTATTAAACTCTTAAAAGGGTCTTAGAAACAAACCATACCCAAATTTAAACTGAAAAATTTTGCTGGTAATTATTATTTATTTGATAATAATAATAAACATTGCAGCAAGACATATTATAAGTATTAAATATTAAATACTTCTTTTGTTTTAAATGATACAGCCACAGGATTATTTTACGCTGCAAATTCAGTTTATTACTTCTTTTTATTGATATATTATTAAATAATTTCATCAGATCCTCAATAATCGTACTAACTACCTTCAAGATTGTTTTGCATAGCTTTCGTTACCTTCGGCAAGCTCAGAAAATATCTTGATTAAATAATAATTGTTATTCTTATAAACATTTTTTAAAATATAACGAAGAAGTCATAAATTTAACCCACATAAGCAAGCCCTATCAAACAGTGTCGATAGGGCACTTGTACTTATTCACATTAAAGATATGAATTTCTTTAAAAAGTTTCCCACCACATCACCAATTTATAAAATAAATTTCTGGCATAGAGGATAAAATGGAAGAAAAAAGTGGAAGAGTATTAACAAACCCCTCAATAAAGCCAGGCCCGTTTTAGGCGTTCGTTGCGCCCTGGGCACCTCGTCAAGATGCGCCCCCAAACAGTTATAAAAATTTAGGGGGGGTGGTCGGGGGGTCCTCCCCCGGAAAATTTTGCAAATATGACCTCTCAAAACAGCGCTTAAATGCATTTCTGATGTAAAATTTTATTTTAATACTTAGTCATAAAAGGGTAATTTTTGGCTCGATTATAATGGTGTAGTTTGTCGGAACACTAGTACATATTTTTTAAAAAATATAATACAAACTATGTGTGTTAAATAGTTAATTGTAACACAATAAAAGTTGTGCCTCTAATCATTCCCTTTGTCTAAAATACCTAAAAAAATGTCGTTCTTGAGAACGAAAATTTATCACAGTTCGTTACCTTCGGTAAGCTCGGAAGCAAAAGAGGGATTTTTAATATTTTCGTTTTATAAATCTATGAACCAATGACGCCGGACAACGGACCTTAATTTTATATTATTTAGAAAAAAAGTTAAATTAAATAAATTAATGTAGATAAGTTATTATATCTACTTGAAGACCATCGAATCAAAGATTGTATTTTTATTGGAATAAATGCGGTTGATTTAAATTGGCAATAACAAACATTTTGTTAAAATTACGCATATATATAAATTATTTTATAAAATAAATGATGAGAATATGTAGATTTTTTTACAAACTTATTAATCTATAATCGGCATCTCTATTGAAAACTAGGACATTTTGGAGTCTCGAAAAGTGTTTTCGGGACACAAGTTCGGGATTTTCAAAAAATGGGACAATCCCGGAACGCCTGGCATTCCTACATTGGCGTAGTAAGTAGTTAATTAATAGGGGAGGGGGGAATATATTGCGGGGACCTCCCTCGCAAAATTTTGAAAATATTACCTCTCAAAACAACGCTTTTGTGTATTTCGGATATAAAATTTGGTAGTTCTTTGTCAAAAAAGTAGATTCAAGGGGGGGGGGCGGTCACCACCCCACCCTCCTCCCCTTTAATCCGCCACTGAACTTTAGCTTAACCTTATTTCGAATTCCATTTTAAACCTTTCTAGGATAAGGGATATTTGGTTCAATTAAAACATATTTCCATTTATATTTTTTGCCCTGGCTAAGTTTAGCCGTCCCCCCTCTAACCTTCTGAGTTGCGCCCCTGGGCACGTGCCCATCGTGCCCCTATAGTTAAATCGGCCCTGAATAAAGCGTGTCCTTTTTTAAAAAAAAAAAAATAGTAAAAATAATAAAATAAACAAATTTGTGATGTTGTAACATCACAATGAATCACACCCCTGAAAATGCTTCCAGTAGTGGAAGAGAAATGTTCAACTCTTCGGAAAACTTCAACCCCTTTGGAAAACCTAGTTTTTGGATTCTGAGACAACTCGCGGAAGCCTAAACACTACAGTCTGTGCCAAACGAGAGTTAGTGTGTTGAAAGCACGGGAAAAACTAGCAAATGGGGTGAGGAGCCAATGAGAGCTCAAGATTTGCCCTCTGGATAACCATATAAGAAGATAAATGTAGAGGCTTTATTTCTTCCCTCAGAGGTTGGCCAATCTATGTGTACCTTGATTTCCAGTGCTGTCAATGCACTAACTCTCGTTTGGCACAGACTGTACGTTATCTTCCACATTGATAATTATGATAATGTGACATATAAGGTAAGTTTGATATGTTCCCTCAGTGATAAGTACTACCTTAGTAGTGGCTAGAGGTGGCGCCCGGTAGAACTGAGCGGAAGACCTACGGGAACCAGCCCCAGGTCCTCCTAAACCTCCCAGTCCACTTCCAGCCAAACCACCTGTAGAGCAGAAACTAATGTTGGACTTCCGACGCGAGTTGTGACGCTCGAAGGTTTTCTGTGCTGAGAACGGGCTAGGCCTGATTAGATATCTAAAAAAACAAAATAATTAAGAAAGTTGGTAACACATAAAGAATTTCAAATCTCTAGTACTTCTTTAGAGAGCGTTTATTTAGAATATAAATGACTTTGACTAAATAACTATTAAGAAAAATCGGTCAGAGACAACTCAGACAAACTTTCTCATATATGTACATTTAATTACTATTGGATATTTCATCAAAAATATCATAAAAATAACTTCCCCCGGGCGGGGAATCGAACCCGGGCTCTCTCCATCCGCGTTTTCAGCTATTTTCTCAGGAACTAGATTTTTCCCGGGAAAACGGCTATTATATTATTAAATTCTTATTTAAATTGACTACATTTTAGAATTTTTTAATCCAAATCGTCGGAACCGTTTTCGAGAAATAATTTTTTTTTCGTGTTTTTTCAGAGTTTTTGGGGGGTAGCGCCCTCAAATTTGGAGATAAAATTCATTTCTCGATTTCGCCTCAGGGTATGATTTTTCTGAACGTGTATGCCAAATTTCGTCAAAATCGGCCCAGTAGTTTAGGCTCCAGGCGTCTGCACAGACAGACGACAGACGACAGACGACAGACATTTTTTAAAAACCAATTTTTTGTACTCAGGGGACCTCAAACCGTGTAAATCCATCAAAATCTCAAAATCGAATTTTCGCGCCATCACAATACTTTCTCTTTATATGAGAAAGTAAAAAGGGATGTTTAGTGCAATGTACTTTGGGACAAAGGATTATCACACTTCTGTTTTTATAAGGGGAGTGAAAGTATAAATAAGAACATTCCGTACAACTTCTTTACATTGTTACTCCCTCTATTTTTTTATAAGGGGAGTAACAATCTAAAGAAGTGCAAAATCTCTCATTAGAAGTACTTGAGAATTAATAAATTAATTTATAACTTTTGAAAGCTCTCATCAAAGAAGTTATACAATTTTTAACTAAAAATGTTGGGAAAATTTTTTATGTTCAGAATATAACTAAACATATGTTGAAAAATGTTCGTTTTTGTTGTTTAAAAGTTAAGTCAAGGTGCAAGAGTAGTAAGGAATACAGTAGCAAACCACAAAACGACAAAAATTGTCAAACAAGAGTTGTGTTCAATAACCAAACGTTTTCACACAAAATAAATTGTATTTGTAACAATTTAACTAAGTTCAGCTGTTCTAATTGCAGCCTTCTTCAAGTAATCTTGTGTTTATCAATTGACTTTAAAATATCAAGTAAGCTGTTTCAGATATAATTAATTTGGTGAGAAGACGTTTGGTTATTGAACAACACCTCTTTTAAGAAAGAGAAAAACACAGTCGACAAACAAAAATTGGTTGATGATGTCATAAACACAACAAACTATAAAATGACAATAAATAATAGAATCATAAATACATGTGTAAAAAATATGTGTATAAAATAATTGATTATTTTTTTATTTTATTAAATTATTTATTATTAATATAAAATACATGTGTTTTCTTAGATTATAATCACCTCAAAAGGGTTGACAAATTTGTTTAATCGATATAAGCTGGTGTAACAAGTTTCATGTGCCACGCAAATTAAAATATCAAAGGCAATAATTAATTCTTTTGTCACTTTTCTTCTGTTGATCCCTTATTTTATTAGATTTTCTTATCCTTTTGGTCTTTATGTATGAAAAAAGGTTGAAAACAAAAATATTTTCTTTTTAATTTAAAATTTGACTATATTTCGCCCATACGTGAGCATCTTCAGGCCTTGAATTGTAAATCAAGAATTACAGTTTCTTTTGTTTTTTTTTTCTTTGCTTTGGAGAAAGAACTAANTGGCCCAGCAGACCGCCCATTTTGCATATTTTTCTATATTTTTAGTAATAGCGGAAGTACGGTTTAAGGGGGGGGGGACACGAAAAATTTCAATGTTTATTGATAAAATGGCGCCGAAAATTAAACACTATCTCCAAGTGTTATATATATTTAAAATCTAATTTTCAATACCTTTCATTTGATACCGCACCCAAAATTTTAAAAAAAATATTTTTTTGTCTTGATGTGAATTATCCGCCATTTTGAATTTGAACAGCTGATTATTTTAAGTTCTCTATATTTTTCCTGTGTGCGCGTCAAAACGATTTTTATTACTGGTAAGTTTCACGCTTTTATCTCTTTTGCTTCAAAAGTTATTGGAACCGTACAGAGTGACAGACAGACAGACAGAGAGACACATGAACGAAACTATAAGGGTTTCTTTTTTTTTGGTTTTACCAACGAAACCCTAAAAAGGTTGATATCAAAAATATTTTCTTTTTAATTTAAAATTTGACTATATTTCGCCCATACCTGGGCATCTTCAGGCCTTGAATTGTAAATCAAGAATTACAGTTTCTTTTGTTTTTTTTTTCTTTGCTTTGGAGAAAGAACTAAAACAATATAGGAGTAACTTTCACCTTCTATTCTTTAAAGGGGTTGATCTAAAAATTGGTCGATGATGGTATGCTTAGATTATTATCCCCTCAAAAAAAAGGGGTCAAAATAATCATATTAGTCGATATAAGCAGGTATAACAAGTTTCATAAGGGACAAAATTAAAATATCAAAGGCAATAACTATTTCAATTTTTACTAATAAAAGGTATAAACTTACATGATATCTCCCTCCTCAAGTTTAAGGTCACAGCTGGGGTTAATAATGACGTAAGATAGTGACGACCTTTTCTCACTAACATCATCGTAATCTATAGTCGGCAAGTTCAGCGATTCCATCCTCGATCGCACCAGATTAGCGATTTCAGCTCGCTCGATCATCTCAGCGTGGTTATCCCTCGCCTCGTCTCCCATGTTTATAGAAAACTACATCCGAAAACAAATCAAAAACCAATCTAAGCCGACCTTCTACAGTAAACACAAAACATATTTATTACATACTGTATAGAAGTAAGTAAAATAAAAGTAAATAGCCGTTAAATATATAAATAGTATATATGAAAAAAAGATAAATTAGTTCTTATTAAAAAAAAAAACAATAAAAATAAAAATATACAGACAGGTTGTCCCAAAAATAAAATGTAGTGACACTTTAACTGGATGTTCAATACACATTTAATCTAAACGATAAATTAACAAAAGATAAATTTATGAAGACAATAATTTATTAGTTGTTTACACAGTCATGTTCAAAATTGTTCAAATTAATATCAACCATGTTCCAAACCATGTTGATAACGTTGACCAATGGATGCGACAACATTGCTTAATATATCACTTAGAATTGAGAGACCTGGTTTCAAACCAAGTCTAGCAACGGATAACAATCATTCATCATAACAATTCAATATCCCTACCAAAAGACATCCATTTGCATGATTATAGGCTTTTTTTCTTTTTTTTTTCTTTTGGGTGGCTTTTACACCTGAAGACGCAACCACTCAGGTAGGCCCATTGAAAAAACCCAGGTTACGAACCAAAATCTCCACACACTCATGTGACAATATGGTCGTTAACCATGACTCCCCTCCTAATTGTTTAAACAAGTAAGGCGGGCTTCACCTAAGTAGGTGAGGTGATAATCGCCGGTTTCTGTACGACTTAGTTAAAATTATCAGGTGTAATAGTTGCATATTCTTTTTCTACACTTCATGACTTTTAAATTGATGTATAACATGCCATGGTAAATAAAAACTTTTTTTTAGTCACCCACCATATTGGCCGCCATCTTGCAAATATTACGTGTGTTATTTTAATAGTTGCATATTCATTTTCTACACTTCAGGACCAGTCAATAAAATGGTGGATAGGTGCTTATTTACTTTAGCATGCCCCTTTTTTATTTTTTTATTCCAGGGGGATTTACCACCTGAAGACGCAGACCACTTATGTGGCCCATTGAACACAAACCGGGGTTAGGGAACGGAATCTTTACACTCGAGTTACGATATGGTCATTAACCATTAACCATGACTCCCCTAATAGGGTAGAAAAGAGAGATCTGGCACAGGGCTCATGAGTAACCTTTTGGTCGCGGGTAACTCCCAACCCCAATGGGAGTCAATTACTGGGGGGCCACTTACTGGGAGATCACTTAATAGGGGGTTTCAATTACTGGAGTGTCAATTACTGGGGGGTCACTTACTAGTAGGGTCAATTACTGGGGTGTCAATTACTGGGATGTTAATTACTGGGGTGTCAATTACTGGGGTGTCAATTACTGGGTTGTCAATTACTGGGAGGTCACTTACTAGTAGGGTCAATTACTGGGGTGTCAATTACTAGGATGTTAATTACTGGGGTGTCAATTACTGGGGTGTCAATTACTGGGGTGTCAATTACTGGGATGTCAATTACTGGGAGGTCACTTACTAGTAGGGTCAATTACTGGGGTGTCAATTACTGGGGTGTCAATTACTGGGGTGTCAATTACTGGGGTGTCAATTACTGGGGTGTCAATTACTGGGAGGTCACTTACTAGTAGGGTCAATTACTGGGGTGTCAATTACTGGGGTGTCAATTACTGGGGTGTCAATTACTGGGGTGTCAATTACTGGGGTGTCAATTACTGGGAGGTCACTTACTAGTAGGGTCAATTACTGGGGTGTCAATTACTGGGGTGTCAATTACTGGGGTGTCAATTACTGGGATGTCACTTACTAGTAGGGTCAATTACTGGGGTGTCAATTACTGGGGTGTCAATTACTGGGGTGTCAATTACTGGGAGGTCACTTACTAGTAGGGTCAATTACTGGGGTGTCACTTACTAGTAGGGTCAATTACTGGTGTGTCAATTACTGGGATGTTAATTACTGGGGTGTCAATTACTGGGAGGTCACTTACTAAGGGGTGTCAATTACTGGGAGGTCACTTACTAGGGGGTGTCAATTACTGGGAGGTCACTTACTAGGGTGTGTCAATTACTGGGGTATTAATTACTAGGGTGTCAATTACTGGGGGCTACCCGTGTCCAAAAGGTTTACATGAGCCCTGTGCCAGATCTCTCTTTTCTACCCTACTTCCCCTCCTTGTTGTATTACAACCAAGACTGTCATCGTCATGGTTTCCAGGCCAAAACCTTGTGCCGCCACTCTTTCGAGGAGCTTCCCATTTGTTTTAACAATGCTGGGTGGACATTGAGCGGGGGGCTTGGTCTGGGAATCGTACCCAGATCTGTGGTCAGAAGCGGTCACCCATCCATCTTCTGACCCTGCTCGAGGCTGCTTAACTTGCCTTATTACAAGGCGAGCGCTCTAGCCTCCGAGGCACCCAGGCCCCTGAGTATGGGCTTAGTAATCCAAACACTGATAGTCCACAATGAACATGATGTTCCAAAAAATGAAGTTCAATTGTAACAATTGATGTTCCAAATGATGTTCCAATGTAACATTTAGTAGATTAAAATGAAAAAAAAAAAAAAATGTGACATAAGAGAAAGACATTATTTTTGAGGCACCCTTGTATACATATTTTGACAATAATAGTAAAAAAAAAATCTATCTTAAATGTTTATAAATTTTATGATATAATAAGTTTGTTATAGTAAAAAAAGGAATAAATAAATAAAAAAATGTTATGTGTAAAGATAATATAGAAATAATAAAAGTGAAGAAATGTAAATATACATAAAAAAAAGAAAGAAAAAAAGTGAGTATAAATTTTTTTTTTTCAAAAAAATCATGCAATGACAATAATATTCCTAAGAAACAAATAAAAAATGAAAACTACAAAGCAATTATTTTTTGTAATTAATAATAAGTATCAGTAATAATGACTTTAAGTGTAATGATTAAATTTAAAATTAAAAGTGGTCACAAAAACAATAATTTAACAGATTAATTGACATTAATGCTGAAAATTGGTCGGCATTTTATTAGTACATTTGTGTTGAATTCTTAAAGTATAGGACAAAAACTTACAGACTGAGTATTTTATTAGGTAGAATAATAAGTAGAAGATTTTTTTTTTTTTTTGTTAGAATTGAGTATACATTTATATCAATTGTATGTCAAGTCCTTTTATACTATTATTTGTAAATTTTCAATTTAAAAAAATTCTAAAAATGTAGTCCATTCAAATACAAATCGAACGATATAAGCAGTTTTTCCTGGGAAAAATCTAGTTTCTGAGATATTGATTAAAAATAGATCTGATTTTGGTGAAAATCTAAAACAAAGAGTAAACAACCAACTGTTGCAATGAATGCACGAGGCAGAAATGCTTCCTTTGCTGCCTTATTGCATACATACTCGCTGTTTAGGTAAACATATGTATTATGAATACATTATAATATGGCATTTATTTTTTTATGAAATGAGTATAAAACTAAGAGATATTATGGAATAAAAATATAGTTTAAACAATATTAGAAAGTTTGCCTACCCGGACTGATTTTTTATTTTTTGACTACCTGAGGGTGTAAAATTCCTATTTTCTATCACATAAATTCCAAAAAATACTTTTTTTTCAAATTTTAACAGAAAATTTACTAATAATAGGATAAATAATTCTCCTTCTGTGAGTTTTAATCCCAAAACACATTATTACTAATCTATAGTATCATTACAACAAAGTATGCTTCATCAATTTCACAGCAAGAGAAATCAATAACAATTATTAAATTCAGGTATAAAAATTTGTATAATTAATATAAAGCAAATTATTTCTTATTTAAAAAAAAACAACAACAGCAGTTCCTCAGACCAAATCCTGGCAATCTATGACTTTTATTTTAAGAAAATAATATATTAAATATTATTAATAAGAAATAGAAAATGGAATTATAACAACAAAATAGTTATTTATGTAACTAGGCAGCAAAACAGAATTTTACTGACGATGAGGTTAGCCTCTGAGCCGAAGGCGAGGTCAGGCTATTAAAATTATCTGCCGAGGCAGACAATTTACAAGAGCCAGAAAGGTTTCCTTTGCTGCCTTGTTGCATACATTTTATCTCCTCACGCTATTTAGATTGAAAATGGAAGGTTAACATATGAATACATTAATAATATAAAATTTCATTTTTAATGAGATAAAATTAAAATTAAAATAAAACTGAACACAAAGAAAAACAGATTTTATGACTTGCACTGGGAAACACTGTAATTTTTCCATCTAGGCAGGGATGTCTATTTCCATGACAGTTTAAATTACATTTTGCTGTCGTGAGTAAATAAAAATAATTCCATTTTTATTTAAAAATGTTATTCAGAATTTAAATAAAACAAATTATTGCTTTTATAACATAGTTAATTTTTTTATTACATTAAATCATGTTAAGGAGACGTTCAGAGAATATTTTAATCGGCAGAAAACTTTTTAAAATACCATGCCTATGCTGCTTTATTGCAAATATCCAAGTTCAAATCCTTTGTCAATTTCAACTTAGTTAAAAAAAATCTCAAATGCCAAAATTTAAATTTATACATATTAAAGCAATAAAAAATGCAAAGCAGAGAATTATTTCATATTAAAATTAATTAATTTTCCTGTTATTATTATTTATTTATTAAATAATTAAGTAAAAGCCTGTTATTATGACAAAACAATAAGTTAGTTACTTTCTTATAAAGCTGAGCCTTATTGGCATAGCATTTTAAATTTAAAAATATTTAGTCCTGGAAAAAAAAGCATATTAGTAGAAGCATTTATATTAATTGTTATTTTATT
>KZ651504.1:55800-78032 GCA_001010745.2 Gerris buenoi
GTTCCCTGATGTCTGAAAGGGATTTCTGTCTTGGAATTTTTAAAATCAGATACACAAAACATTTCCGATCTCAAAAGTGAACTCAATGCTTCCGTATAAGCTCGGAAGCAAAAGACAATAAATTACAACAAAAATCTAAAATAAATAACAATAGAATCGAAGTGTATCAATCAAATAAATAATATGATAAGATCTGCAATTGATGAAGCGAGCGATAGATGAAACTTGAATGGGTCTGAAGTAGGGAATCCAATCCCGGACGAAATTCTCGATCCCGGGACCAATCCCGGGATTGGCCAAATTCCAAATAGACTGATAAAAAGCCTAAAAACATGAAGTTATGATATAGTATCATTTATTTAATTATTATTATAACAAAGCCATATTTATTTAGCATTTATCTTGTTTAAAAAAAAAAAAAAAAAATTAAATTAGGTACTTAAAAACAAAGGAAAACTGGATGGCTCATGGGACTGAGTAGACCCAACATGAGAAGCATGGCTGGGGTCTTAACTAGACACTGTAAGCTAAAGAGTCATCTGGCAATATTAAATATTGAAGAGGATCCCACATGTCCAGTGTGCGGTGAAGAATAGGAAACAGCCTACCACTTGGCAGGAATTGCGAAGGATATGGAAGACTACACTTTCACATTTTAGGAGCGTGAGAGATCAGGGAGGAGAAACTTGATACACTTAAGTGGCAGGATATCCTCTTCTTTGTTACTCAAACTTAATCTTTTAGTGCGTTTTTAAGAATATGTAGTCGGCAAAGTTCATCAGCGGGACATAGCTTGGCAATAGGCATTTGAAAAAAAAAACCGGAGTTAATTACGCTCGACAATGTGATTTTCATGATCCTGGATACAAAATTAGTTAGTAAACTGAAAATCAAGTTGATTTTAGTTTGTCACTTGATGGGTTAGTTATTCAAATATTACACTCAATCAAAGATGTCACTTAACAAGTGGACAACTAATATTAACTTAATTTTCAGTCAACTAACTAATTTTTAGTTATAACTAAAGACCATGAAATTCACATCCACCATAATTGGCAGGACATGACCTCTCTCCCCCGGCTTGTATTTTTTTAAATGTCTAATTGCCAAGCTATGTCTTGCAAACGAACTTAGCCGACCAAATATTCTTAAATAGCACCAAAAGATTAACTTGTACACAAAATTCTAGCTTGATGTTAGTCAGACTATCTCCTGGACTATAAATAACCGATAAAAGAACAGAGAAAGTGGTTTCAAAGCTAAGAATATAGTCGAAGATTACCTAGACTATAAAACTCTTATCAGCTCGGTGTATACTTATTTTTGCAAAGGTTGGGATAAAAAATTACCCCATACGAGCACCTTAAGGATTACTAAAAAGTAGTTTACCATATTCATCATACAATTTCAAACCAAAATTAAATAGGGAAGTGCTGAAAACTCAAGATATAAACCAACTAAACAATTTATTATCAAAAATGCAGCTAAAAAATCATAAACATATTTTTCAATACCAACTGAAAGTGATGATGAATGATGATTGGGGGATTATGATGAACACAGGATCATGTTGGAACTAATAATTATTGTTGTGCTATTCAATTATTTATTTTTAAAAAGGGTTTCATAGGTCAGAGTTAAGTTAGAAGTTAATATTTCTTTATGTTCTTTAATTTTAATTTTTTTTTATTTATTTATTTTTTATTTTTGGTAAATTATTAATAAAGGAATCATAAGACCTACAGCTCATAATAATATTATGATTTTTATATTTACTGGTATTAGTATAATTACCTCAACTCAAAGAATATGTCAATTTGTGAGTTTAAATAGATGGTCTAAACATGATTATAACAGCATTATAACAGATATAAAGGAGCAAAAGTCGACTATTGTTTCTACGCGTTCTTTATGTACCTCATCACTAGTTAATCTCTTATGAAAGTTGTCAGTGCCTACTAATGTATGTGTTAAAAAAATATAATCTATTATTATTTAGCTTAAGATATGTAAATTGTATTAAGAAAGACTTCTATGTACCACAAGAAGGAACCTATCCACAGGTGAAATTAGTTGAATTTTGGGTACTTGTTAATTAGGAGATCTCCCTAAAAGATAGAGACGGTTAGAGCTCTAACCAAATCTAGAGCTCTAGCCACATCCTGAGCTCTAACCACCACTAGAGCTCTAACCACCTCTAGAGATCTAACCACCTCCAGAGCTCTAAGCACCTCCAGAGCTCTAAGCACCTCTAGAGCTCTAACCCTCTCTAAGCACCTCTAGAGCTCTAACCATCTCCAGAGCTCTAAGCACCTCTAACTATTTCTAGAGCTCTAACCACCTCCAGAGCCCTAACCACCTCTAGAGCTCTAACAGCCCTAATCACCTCTAGAGCTCTAACCCCANTAGCTTGATGTTAGTCAGACACTTTTTTGCATGCTATCTCCTGGACTATAAAGTGATATTAAAATTTAAGATAAATAATTGGTTGTTTTGACTGATATTTTGTGGTACCACTTTATAATTATGACTAGAGAGGTTAATAATATAGTAACAAAATAATATGCACCACAATTTTATATTAAATTCACAAATGCATTTCGACATATATCATCTTCAGTGAGCGTGCTAACTTAGTAAGAGTGAATTTACTAAGTTAAAACTCAAACTGAAGATGATATTCAATTTAGAAACGGATTTATGAATTTAATAAAAAAAAAAAAATTGTGACCTTATTGTTGTGTTACTTTCTACCAACCCTCTCTAGTCATAACTATAAATTTGAGATATCGGCAATAAAAGTGACTATTTGACAACCTCATATATTTCTATGCATATTTTATTGTACATAAATATTATGTAATAATTTATACAATAAAACACTATATTGTATGGTTTTATTTTTTGTTATCCATTATTAACATATTGTTTGTTTTCTTTTTTTCTTGTACTAATGCGCATATTTTAGTTATCAAATTTTGTTCTAACTAATTGGTGTTGAAATGGTTAAACCTACATTATTGAAGAAACTTGAAGTTGTCATATAATTTTGTTGACTAACATAGTAAATTAATATTTTACTATCAATTAGAAGATTTTGTATATTTTGTATTTTTTAAAAATAAAATAAAAAATACATAGATGGTAAATTTCGGCGGAAAAGAAGAAGTTTTCAGGTAAAGAAATTTGTATTGTACACAAATATTTTCATTTATTACAAATATTCCCTGGTAGTCGACGTGGAGGGAAAAAAAAAAAAAATAAAAAAAATATATATATATATACATGTTAATCCAATAGATTGACGGCACATCAAGCTGAGAATAAATGTGGAAAAAAGTAAAAACTTAAAACTAGGACAATTAATTTGACAAATCTCTAATAGTATCAATTGTACTCAGGTAGGTAACATTTCATAGTAGAACCCAATTCCTATATTTCTGTACGTTACTTTAGAATGTTGAATGGATATTACATGTTTCATATTTATTAAATTAGGTACTTAAAAACAAAGGAAAACTGGATGGCTCATGGGACTGAGTAGACCCAACATGAGAAGCATGGCTGGGGTCTTAACTAGACACTGTAAGCTAAAGAGTCATCTGGCAATATTAAATATTGAAGAGGATCCCACATGTCCAGTGTGCGGTGAAGAATAGGAAACAGCCTACCACTTGGCAGGAATTGCGAAGGATATGGAAGACTACACTTTCACATTTTAGGAGCGTGAGAGATCAGGGAGGAGAAACTTGATACACTTAAGTGGCAGGATATCCTCTTCTTTGTTACTCAAACTTAATCTTTTAGTGCGTTTTTAAGAATATGTAGTCGGCAAAGTTCATCAGCGGGACATAGCTTGGCAATAGGCATTTGAAAAAAAAAACCGGAGTTAATTACGCTCGACAATGTGATTTTCATGATCCTGGATACAAAATTAGTTAGTAAACTGAAAATCAAGTTGATTTTAGTTTGTCACTTGATGGGTTAGTTATTCAAATATTACACTCAATCAAAGATGTCACTTAACAAGTGGACAACTAATATTAACTTAATTTTCAGTCAACTAACTAATTTTTAGTTATAACTAAAGACCATGAAATTCACATCCACCATAATTGGCAGGACATGACCTCTCTCCCCCGGCTTGTATTTTTTTAAATGTCTAATTGCCAAGCTATGTCTTGCAAACGAACTTAGCCGACCAAATATTCTTAAATAGCACCAAAAGATTAACTTGTACACAAAATTCTAGCTTGATGTTAGTCAGACTATCTCCTGGACTATAAATAACCGATAAAAGAACAGAGAAAGTGGTTTCAAAGCTAAGAATATAGTCGAAGATTACCTAGACTATAAAACTCTTATCAGCTCGGTGTATACTTATTTTTGCAAAGGTTGGGATAAAAAATTACCCCATACGAGCACCTTAAGGATTACTAAAAAGTAGTTTACCATATTCATCATACAATTTCAAACCAAAATTAAATAGGGAAGTGCTGAAAACTCAAGATATAAACCAACTAAACAATTTATTATCAAAAATGCAGCTAAAAAATCATAAACATATTTTTCAATACCAACTGAAAGTGATGATGAATGATGATTGGGGGATTATGATGAACACAGGATCATGTTGGAACTAATAATTATTGTTGTGCTATTCAATTATTTATTTTTAAAAAGGGTTTCATAGGTCAGAGTTAAGTTAGAAGTTAATATTTCTTTATGTTCTTTAATTTTAATTTTTTTTTATTTATTTATTTTTTATTTTTGGTAAATTATTAATAAAGGAATCATAAGACCTACAGCTCATAATAATATTATGATTTTTATATTTACTGGTATTAGTATAATTACCTCAACTCAAAGAATATGTCAATTTGTGAGTTTAAATAGATGGTCTAAACATGATTATAACAGCATTATAACAGATATAAAGGAGCAAAAGTCGACTATTGTTTCTACGCGTTCTTTATGTACCTCATCACTAGTTAATCTCTTATGAAAGTTGTCAGTGCCTACTAATGTATGTGTTAAAAAAATATAATCTATTATTATTTAGCTTAAGATATGTAAATTGTATTAAGAAAGACTTCTATGTACCACAAGAAGGAACCTATCCACAGGTGAAATTAGTTGAATTTTGGGTACTTGTTAATTAGGAGATCTCCCTAAAAGATAGAGACGGTTAGAGCTCTAACCAAATCTAGAGCTCTAGCCACATCCTGAGCTCTAACCACCACTAGAGCTCTAACCACCTCTAGAGATCTAACCACCTCCAGAGCTCTAAGCACCTCCAGAGCTCTAAGCACCTCTAGAGCTCTAACCCTCTCTAAGCACCTCTAGAGCTCTAACCATCTCCAGAGCTCTAAGCACCTCTAACTATTTCTAGAGCTCTAACCACCTCCAGAGCCCTAACCACCTCTAGAGCTCTAACAGCCCTAATCACCTCTAGAGCTCTAACCCCATCTAAGCCCCTCTAACCATCTCTAGAGCTCTAAGCACCTCTAAGTACCTCTAGAGCTCTTACCATCTCTAACATCTCTAGAGCTCTAACCCCCTTTAAGCACCTCTAGAGCTCTAACCATTTCTAGAGCTGTAACCCCCTCTAAGTATCTCTAGAGCTCTAACCATCTCTAACCATCTCTAGAGCTCTATCCACCTCTAACTTTTAGGGAGAGCTCCTAATGGGCAAGTACTGAATCTTATTATGTCTATGTATTAATATGATATGGCTTAATAACTTTAGATTGTAACAAATCCAATCTTACTGGCCAAGAATTTAAATTTGAGAAATGGCTTAGAACACCATTCTAATTTTCCTTGGTATCTTCTGAGGGCTCTTAATCAGGAATGTCCTTCTCCTTTTATTGACATTGACAATGACTGAGTGGCTAAAAAAAATAAAGTTTAATTTAAACTTTTTTTATATACCTAAACCAGAATATGCAAAAAAATGTTAATATATAAATAAAAAAATATTAACTAGCCCTACAAAACCCTTTATAGTGAACTATCTTGACTAGGATTAACTTATAAATTGACAACTAGGACTGAACAAAAATAAACTTTTTTAAAACTCTAATTTTTTGTTTAAATTTTGTTTCAAACACCGAAAAATCAAATGTGGAAAAAACCCGAACGTGAAAAAAAAAACACACCAATTTTAAAAATAATGACATGATTTTGATAGTAGCTTACCATGCTGTGCTGATGGCTAGCCGAGTCCTTGTTAGCTACATTAGTTGGAACGGGTTGGTAAGCGATGGATCCATCCGTGGAGCCTAGATCCTGAGTGTTTACATGCAAAAACCATACACCAACAGAACAGAATAACAATACAATGAAACAGAAATAAAACTCACCCAAGAAAACATAACCAAAAGACAATAGATTTATAAAATATCAAGAGAGAATTTAAAAAAAAAAAAGTTCCATAAAAATTAAACCTTTTTCAAACCCATGCCTTTCTCTTGTTATAAAAAAGGAAAATAATATTTATAGAACACTCTGTATAATTTAAAATAAATTTGAGATTAATTTAATCATGAAGAGATTAAAGTAAATACTAATTTAAATTTTATTAATTTATCATAACTTAACTATACATTTTTATTTTATTTTATTTTATTTATTTTTTGGTTAAAGAAATAATATAAAGTTAGTTTATCATGCAAATATAATAATTAAATGCTAATCAGGGTTTTGTTTTATTTTTTTTTGCTAATTTAAAAAATATAAAATTTTATAAAATATACAAATGTGCAGACTGAAGTCACATTTCGCAGTCATATAAAAAAAGAAAACAAAATTTGGGGATAAACTAAACGGTGCAGTTAGGAATTAAAGTTATAAATATATTAAAATTAAACTATGTGTTAGAACCCTAATTTAAAAAAAGTATAATATATAGGTATATTTAATAATTACAAGTTTAAACTATATTTAATAATATATTTTTTTGTTATTTACAAAAGATTTAAGTTAAGAAAGGATGATTATGAAAATAAAAAGTATTTCGGAAACTGAAATTATTAAGAAATATCTACATGCTGGGAAAGTAAGTTTTATAATTGTGTTCATTTTATTTGATTTGATTGCATATTTATATTTAGTTAGATAATTAATTGTTTTTTTACCTGAGGTGATCCTGCGTTAGAGGTGTCCTGCGTCCTGTAGATTCCGATGGGTATCTCACACGTCGTCGAGCAGAGTTTCTGATACAACCGACCGTACGTTCTAATCCACATGTCCTCCTTAGTAATTTTCATCTGAAAGTAAAGAATCAAGCAATGCATATTGTGAAAATAGTAAGAGAACAAGTAAGGCGCGCTTTACGTTAGTACGTGAGGCGATAGTCGCCGGTTTCTGTACGATTAATAAAATTATTAAGTGTAATAGTTGCATATTATTTTTTCTACACTTAAAGACCTTTAAATTGATGATAACATGTAATGGTCACCATGTTGAAAATATTAAGTGTGACATTTTAATTGTTGCAAATTCATTTTCTACACTTCAATACCCTTAAATTGATGTATAACATGCCATGGTAACTAAAAGCTTTTTTTAATTGCCTGCCATATTGGCCGGGCAGCCATCTTGGAAATATTAAGTGTGAAAACTCCAAAATGTGTCAAGTTGTCTCAAATGCCGAGATACACCTGTGTGCCAAATTTTATGTTTCTAGCTATAGTAGTTTATGAATTAAATCAAGCCAACAAACAGACAGAGCCGTTATATAAGGTTTCTTTTTATACTTTGTACAGAAACCTAAAGGTCTGTCAAGAGGGTGTGGCACAGCTTTTTCACATCCATAACATAATTGTATAGATCAGGGGTCTCCAAACTATAGTCCGCAGGCCAGATCATGGGGCCCCCCCATGGTGTGGTCCCTCCTTGTTGTGCGAACCCCTAGGTTGCCACCTAGGCCTAAATCCAGCCCTGATTTAAGTGACGTACTTATCTTATTCAACTATTAACATTGACACATCCATATCTTAAATACTTAATATGTTCAGGTATTTTTTGATAGCACAGGAACGCAAAATCCCAGGGACCACGGCTAAAGGTAGAGGTAGAAGTAAACTCACCATGTTGAAAATATTAAGTGTGACATTTTAATTGTTGCAAATTCATTTTCTACACTTCAATACCCTTAAATTGATGTATAAGTATATTTAATAATTACAAGTTTAAACTATATTTAATAATATATTTTTTTGTTATTTACAAAAGATTTAAGTTAAGAAAGGATGATTATGAAAATAAAAAGTATTTCGGAAACTGAAATTATTAAGAAATATCTACATGCTGGGAAAGTAAGTTTTATAATTGTGTTCATTTTATTTGATTTGATTGCATATTTATATTTAGTTAGATAATTAATTGTTTTTTTACCTGAGGTGATCCTGCGTTAGAGGTGTCCTGCGTCCTGTAGATTCCGATGGGTATCTCACACGTCGTCGAGCAGAGTTTCTGATACAACCGACCGTACGTTCTAATCCACATGTCCTCCTTAGTAATTTTCATCTGAAAGTAAAGAATCAAGCAATGCATATTGTGAAAATAGTAAGAGAACAAGTAAGGCGCGCTTTACGTTAGTACGTGAGGCGATAGTCGCCGGTTTCTGTACGATTAATAAAATTATTAAGTGTAATAGTTGCATATTATTTTTTCTACACTTAAAGACCTTTAAATTGATGATAACATGTAATGGTCACCATGTTGAAAATATTAAGTGTGACATTTTAATTGTTGCAAATTCATTTTCTACACTTCAATACCCTTAAATTGATGTATAACATGCCATGGTAACTAAAAGCTTTTTTTAATTGCCTGCCATATTGGCCGGGCAGCCATCTTGGAAATATTAAGTGTGAAAACTCCAAAATGTGTCAAGTTGTCTCAAATGCCGAGATACACCTGTGTGCCAAATTTTATGTTTCTAGCTATAGTAGTTTATGAATTAAATCAAGCCAACAAACAGACAGAGCCGTTATATAAGGTTTCTTTTTATACTTTGTACAGAAACCTAAAGGTCTGTCAAGAGGGTGTGGCACAGCTTTTTCACATCCATAACATAATTGTATAGATCAGGGGTCTCCAAACTATAGTCCGCAGGCCAGATCATGGGGCCCCCCCATGGTGTGGTCCCTCCTTGTTGTGCGAACCCCTAGGTTGCCACCTAGGCCTAAATCCAGCCCTGATTTAAGTGACGTACTTATCTTATTCAACTATTAACATTGACACATCCATATCTTAAATATTTAATATGTTCAGGTATTTTTTGATAGAACAGGAACGAAAAATCCCAGGGACCACGGCTAAAGGTAGAGGTAGAAGTAAACGATAAAGAAACTCGTAAAAGTAAACGGTAAAGTAAACTCACCAAGTAGTTCTTATAACAGTACTAAACCCTCCCTCATCAAACAGTTTGGTGTGATTTCAGGAGCGTGACATCAAAACAAAATCACCAATCAATTGCCAACAGATGCAATGACTGCACATGTGCATTAAGTAAAAATTGCCAATTGATGCAATGACCGCACATGCGCATTACGTCAATCTCGGACTTATTCAAAACTGATTCGAAACTGGTGGTTGGAACAAACCTATTTATTCCCTATTTCTTTAATCTTCTGTCCTCTTGTCGGTACATCTTTAGATTGTTACTCCCCTATGTTGTTCTAGAATATAAATGACTGACTAAATAACTATTAAGACAAAGGGATGTTTAGTCCAATGTACTTTGGGACCGAGGAATATCACACTTCTGTTTTATAAGGGGAGTAACAAGCTAAAGAAGAACATTCCGTACACCTTCGCTCTGCTAGGAATACGGTAACATGCAAACTCAGAAGACGAGTCCTCAGTGATACAGTCAGATTATCTAAAGTTTTGACTTTTGACAATCCTGGCATCTCATTGGCTCCCCACATATTTTCCCGTGCTGTCAAAAGTCTAAACTTTCTGACTGTAGTTGTTAGGCAACTATCGCTGGAGTCGTGTCTAGGAAAATAGAGCTTAATAAAGAAGAGCCCATTTGTCAATTATTTTGACATTAGTGAAGAAAAACTTCCTTAAAGGTCCATTTACACACATCAGTGACAGTGACGGCACAGTGCCGTGACTGGCCAGTGATTTTTTCACTGTGAAGTTGTTTACACTCATCAGTGACTGACAGTGACCGTACAGTACAGTGATCCCAAAGTGTTTTCTATTTGAATTATATTTGAAGTGATATTCGTCCGTTGTGTCACAGTCCAGTTTAGTAGTTGAGTATGGCCAAGTATTCGGAGAATGGCTTTTTGATGATTGCTTTAATTTTGGACGAAGAGGAGGAAAATCATGTGAAAAAATCGGTCCGAGACAACTCAGACAAACTTTCTCATATATGTAAATTTCATTTCTTTGAAATTTTCATCAAAAATTATCATATAAATAATTTCTCCCGGGCGGGGAATCGAACCCGGGCTCTCTCCATCCGCGTTTTAAGCTATTTTCTTAGGAACAAGATTTTTCCCCGGAAAACGGCTTATACCGTTAAATTCTTATTTAATTTGACTACATTTTAGAATTTTTTAATTAAAATCGTCGGAACCGTTTTCGAGAAATAATTTTTTTCACGTTTTTTTTTAGAGTTTTTGGGGGGTAGCGCCCCCAAATTTGAGGCTAAAATTCATTTATCGATTTCGCCTCGGGGTATGATTTTTCTAAACATGTATGCCAAATTTCGTTTAAATCGGCCAAGTAGTAGGCTCTAGGTGTCTGCACAGACGACAGATAGACTTTTTTAAAAACCACTTTTTTGAAATCAGGGGACCTCAAAACGTGTTAATCCATCAAAATCTCTAAATCGAATTTTCGCGCCATCACAATACTTTCTCTTTATATGAGACAGTAAAAACGGAAGTGAGTCCATGAGACATGGAAAAAAAGAGAAACAGAAGGGGAGTTTGCAACTCTGTTCAAGGAGCTGATGGATGATGGAGCTAAGTTTTACGAGTACTTCAGAATGTTAGATCAATCGTTAAACTTACTGCTGAGAAAATTGGAAGTTACCGAAAAGGTCTTTAAGAGTACAGTAATTGTCGTTATGCACATTTAGGGGGAGTAAAAGGGAAAAATATATCTATATCTTTGTATGACAAGTTATATCTATATTTAAGTTGTGTCTGAACATTTATCTGATTGGCCACAAATTTTGTATTTCCACTGAATGAGTAGTCCTCACTACGAATTTAAGTTAAAAAAATTTTATATCTATTTTAAAATTTTATATGTGTGGCTGATTAGATTTTGAAGGTTTTTGGGTACAATCTTAAGCTTTTGCTCAATTTTGCGGTTGATATAGGCTACTTTGTATAGGGGGGAGAACGGGGCTTCTTAATAGATTTCCAAATTCTAATTTAATTTTTTATAAAAAAAAAGGTGTGTAACCAATAGTGCAGAAGAAACTACTGATAATATTTTATGTTTTGTTGAAATTTCATACTCCAAATATATAACATAATTATAGAATCCATATTATATAAAATCCAATACTCCAAATAGCATTCTTGAACTCCGTGTCCATGTATTTTGCATGCGAAAGATCAAACAACACGGGATAGTTGCTCACTAGCACTATTAGTTTTTCGTAATTTATGTCTTTAAATTAGTACTATATAATAAACAAACAATACTGAAAACTACTACAATTTTAACTGCAGTGAAAACAGTTTTTTTTTTTCACCCCAAAAAAATATCGTCCTCATAAAATAACAGAAATTTCACTGTACAGTGTCGGCGACAGTACTTTATTCACTGTCACTGACACGTGCCGGATGAGTGTAAACAACACCATTCAAATGCCTTAAAGAATATTTTAAATTTGTCTGTGGGATCACGGGCACTGTGCCGTCACTGATGTGTGTAAATGGACCTATAAGCAGGAATTGAACCCAGATCTCCCGGTTCCAAAACATAAATGGTAGCAATGAGCTACTAGGACACACGGAGAGGTTTTATTGTACTATTTGCATTAAACCTAGAACAATTTTTTTGCCCAGTTAATCTACGACGGATACATATATGCCCAAGATTCGCCAAATCGACCTGTATACAGCTGTATCTCAAAATAGAGGACTGAAGATGGTAAGTGTATTAAGAGAAAACTTATGAAATGAAGACGAATCCATAATTGCGGTGCATTTTTGATCAATCTACAGAAAAGACCTTAATTTTATGTGCCAATTTTTTTTTCATTTCTCTATATGATGCTCCAGATACGCTACCTCAACCCATTATGCTAATTCACACATTATACTCTTCTTACAATTAGAATTGTTTTTTGACACTCAGGTTGACCAACCTATGTGAGGGAAGAAATAAAGCCACTAGGCCTGTAGGAGGGGTGGGAGAGCATAATTTGTTTCTCGACAAAAGAAGGTTATTTTACTACTTCAACAAATTGCGATCTTCTTGCTTGATTTTGCTACTTAGATTTTCACTTCTTATTTACGAATATGTTTTGAAATTTAATGTAAGAGTTAATTTCCTTTATAGAATTATGAAATTTAATGTCGACAATAAAACTTTATGAAAAGTGTAGGCTTAAAACTACATAGATGAAGAATTAATTTGAGTCTAACTTTGTCAGAATAACTTAAAAAATTGAAATGACGGGTAGTTACAAACAACATTCAAAACCAGTGTGATATTTAGTGCATTATAGTTAATAAAATGAAATTGAATAAATAACAATATTTCAACAATAATGAATTTAAATGAAAAAGTTGTCTTCCCATGTTAACTAAATAGGAAACAGTAAAGAAAAAGAAGTGTAAAGATTCAAGCGGTGGAGGTTATAAAGTCCCTTCGAACGGTTACCCTTATAGGTCTGAGCCCCTCCACTAGAGACTTTTTTATTTGCCTGGTTGGTCCGACCTTCTAAAATTCAAAATCAAGCGCTCTCATTGGCTTCTTGTTTATTTTCCCACACTGTCAAAAAACAATTCTAATTGTAAGAAGAGTATAGATAGATATTATTAATTATTACTGACCGAAGTAAGGAATCCAGAACCAGGTGCTTGATCAACCCCAAGTAGAAGTCTGACGAACGTTATGACGTAGTCCTTGACAAAAGCTTGATAGAGGAGAGTATCAAGCATTGACGCACTGAACACACTCCCGGCAGCAAACGGCAGCCGGAACATGTAGGAAATATGTGACCCTCTCTCCTTCTCCCTCTGCGTAAATAACGGCTATTCAAGACACCCAGACAAACACACGTTGGGTTAAAATGTTCACACATATCAACTTCGACAAACTTACCCAGCCGATCCAATGTACTAGATCGGCATCTGCCGACTGATATGTGGGAACAGATATCAGACTTTCGTCTTTAAATTTTCACAAAAAAATCCATCCAAGGTCTTATTATAACTCAAAAAAAAAAATTAATAAATAAATAACATTTACCAGGAACATACTATTCTTAAATACATGCAGTTCTAAAGAAATGTATTCATTCAAACTACATTCAATTCAGTTCAACTCAGCAATACATTATGCTTTTAAAATGCTAGTGAGAACATATATATATATATTCTACATGTCGTGAGAATCAAACAAATGCATACATCCATACCGCAGAACATGCTTTACCATTACCCTAAATAGAAAACCTTTACTTATTAAATCTAGGTGTTCATAAAAAAAAAAACAAAAAAAAAAAACAATTTTCCCAGATTTTTATTTCAATCAAAGTCATTTTTCCAATCCTTAAAGGAGATACACATGCCGTCAAATTGGGGAAGTAGCTTGCATGCCAAATGGGGGTATTAGCCAGTAACTGGCATACCAAGGGTTTTTATTAGGCTTTTATCTGCTTGCTTGCTAGCTACAGATATGCCATTGAACATATACACGTGCAAGTAGCTGGCATGTTTTTGTTCAAGCTACAGGCACTGTAGCTTGTGTATGTATCCCCGCCTTTATGTCTAAATAAATAAATATAATCAAATACCTATTTATTTAAATAACTGTAACAAATAGTGATAATATTGTAGAATTGTATCAAGATTAAAAATGTTAGAATCTTATACTTAGTTTAGTCAATACAGTCGAACCTCTATATAACGTCACTTGATACAACGTTTTTCTTGATAAAACGTTGTTTAATGAAAGTCCCGAACTTATTTTTTTATTTTTTATTTTTTTTCAATTTTGATACAACGTTTTCTTTGATATAACGTTTTTTTAAGATGGGCCCAACGAAAACTTTATATCGAGGTTCGATTGTAATACTTTTGATTAGTATAAAATATCAAAATATATTATATATTATATATAGTACCAAATTTTAATTTTAAAAAATGTAATGTTTAGTCTATTAGTTCAAGGGAAAATTAAGAAATGATAAATCCATTAACATAACTGAACAAGTTACATATACATATACATATATATACAGGGTGGCACAAAAGTATGGAAACCCCTGAATAACTCGTCAGAAATGCATTTTTTTTAAAAAAAAGTTAAATTCAAAAGTTTCAGGATTTTTTCTTAGCTATTCAATAGTGACCTTGGATTTGACCTTAAACTTGCCCTTAAGGGTCATTTGAGGGTCAACTTTGTTATTTTAAATGGGAACCCCCATTTTTTATTGCAGATTTGAAAAGAGCAGGAAATTTTATGGAAAATATGACATTTTCCATGTCCTTGAGCATGCCCTTTAAGGTTATTCTAAGGTCAAAATTGTTTTTCCAATGGGAAACCCTTATTTGTATTGCGGATTGCGAAATAACCAAAATTTTCCCTTTAACAGTGGCCTTGACCATAGCCTACACAACGCCATTGACCATGACGTTCAAGGTCATTTCAACCCTCACCCCTCTCCTTTTTTTAAATTTATTTGTTTATTAGTAATCTTTTNGATATTTTAATTTGAAATAAAATTTATTTTCTATTGACATAATTTTTAATGAGAAAATAAATGGAACAACATACATAATCATGTTAAAAATCTGGTAAAATTGTCAAGGAAACTCAATATTCATTCAATAAGAGTGCAAAATGCAATAATATTAATGCAATGAAAAGGTTTAATGTGATATTAGTGTGCCACACAATATAAAACTTAAATGTGCAGAGGTGGTAAGGAAGGTTAATTCATTAAAAGAAGTAATATATTATAGCTAAACCTAATTAAAGCTAACTGTAGGGTGTTTCATTTAACAAATACTTTTAGGAGATAAGTTTGTTTCAGTGTGCCTATATTTTAAAGTTTTTTTATAAATTTAATCTATTTATTTATTTATTTATTTTTTTTTCACTGAAAGTATGTAAGTATAAAAGAAGGAAGGTGTTCAGACGTTAAAAGTATTAGTTTTACTTTAGCTATAATTGTCGAGACTAAATTTTGTCCAGTTAAAATAGGCATCTATAGAATTAGCGTCAAAGAAGGGTTACGGATCTTTCAAAGTCTCATTCATTTCAGCTATGATAGAAACTAAAATTCTTCCAGTAAAACAGGCATTCATACTCAAATTGTTTTACTTCGAAAGAAATTCCATACCAAGAACTGTCGAGTATATAAAAGAAGGAGTGGTTTTTTAGTACACTAATTATGATAAAGAAATTACTATAAAATCTTTAAATATTGGTAAGACTAACTTCTTGTGTTCTCGCTTCTTCCTCTTCTTCTCCTTTTTTCTAATTTACCATTAAAAAAAAACAAAAACAAAACTTTGAATTATTTCGATTGAATTAATTCGGGATTCCAGGTTGAAGATCTCATCTTAAAAGGATGTGAAGTCCAGTGTTTTGTGGCAGGTTATTTTTCCAGAAGGTGTTATCACAAATATTATTTTTGCGACCATCTCTTCGATAAAAGGTACAACTTGTACCGAACCGTACAACAAAACTACATGGGAATTAGTTTTTGGTTCAGTAGGGTAAATATAAATACTCAATGAGAACTGAACGAACAATTTGCTAAAATGGTAAAAAAAAACCATTTGAATCGAAATTTTAACAATCTGCCCTCTTTGATTCAAAATAATATTCATTAACCCTTGAGTGTTTGCACTTCATTTTCTAGCAAGATGGGGGATAAAAAACTATCCCAGCCTAAATTTCCCCATTTTTTTAAAAGGTCTGTAATTCAACAAAATTAGAAAAAAAACTGAGTTTAATTAATAACTAATACTATTTTGTAGTAACATCAGCAATAATGTTAAATTATTTAAAAAAAAAATAAATAAATAAATAAATAAAATAAAATAAAAAATACAGTGAAAATTGTTTTACTCAAAACGGAGGGGACAAAAAAATGTTTCATGTTTACAAAATGTTGTATTTAACGATATAAGACAAAAAGTCCCCATGGACTTGGTGAAACCAAATTTTTGGCACCCGGACAGGGACATTTTAATCACCACATTTTTGTCCCTGTCCCCGGACAGGGACTTTATGTTACTTATTACATAAACAACACAAACAAACATGTTTTCCTTTTGAAACTAACTACAAATATATAATTTTTTACATCTTAAGCTTCAATATTTAAGGTTGAGATGTTTAACAACTAATCCACCGGGCTAAAAATATTTTGTTACTAAAATTCTATTTTTTGTTACTAAAAATTAAAATCTAACATACAAATCAAGTTTAATTTATGGAGAATATATATACATATATATNGTCCAGTGTTTTGTGGCAGGTTATTTTTCCAGAAGGTGTTATCACAAATAATCACAAATATTATTTTTGCGACCATCTCTTCGATAAAAGGTACAACTTGTACCGAACCGTACAACAAAACAAAAAGTATAAACATCTTAGGCAACATTTTTTTAAAACTGATCGACTCACAAAGGTTTCAAAACCTTTTGACAATAAATTAAATCTCTCAGGCATTTTATCGGATAAACGGCTTCAAAAAGATATGAAATACAATGCTAACATAGAGCTAGACTTTGCAGGAGAACAATAACAAAAAGGATGGCATTGTAGCTTTTAAATGGTACACGGAAATATCTTTTTTTTTAAACATAAAATTAGGGAACTTATGAAACAAACACAGTTAAAAGAATGAACAAGTATTACAGACGGGATAATATCTGCCAGAAACATTTATAATAATGGTTCTTTTTTCTAAGACAAAAGACAAACGAAAAATGGCAACCTAGTGAGTATTCATTGGATCTTCACATGTTTAAACATCTTTGGTTGGATAACACTGTTCATCCACACTTAATATTATGCATGAACACTTCTTTATGGTTGTTTTGTAGGGATTTCATGTTAAAGTTAATCTCTAGATAAAGGTAAGTGGGTATTTTCACGCACAATGTTATTATAAAACAAGTAAAAGTCACTTTTTCATGTTTCAATTAAGATGTTTTAACTATCAGGTCAAAACCAATCCGTTTTTGTATTTAAACTGATGCTTCTTGGGCTTACAACAGACATTAAGCAGAAAACAATTAGGAAATTGAATTAGAGAATGGGTCATTTACTGCCCTAACATGTAAGCCCATATATTCCTCAGTCAATAGAAAATAAAAAAAGAAACCCTGTTGATATTGTACATTTCTATACCTATACTCATTTTACAATTAGCGGAAAATTGAAAAAAATGTGGAGGCGAGCCAATGTGGTCACTGGATTTTGAATTATAGATAGTTGGGCCAACTAAGAAAATAAAAATGTCACTGGCCTCTCCCCTCCTACAAGCCTGGGGAATTTATTTTTTCCTCATATAGGTTGGCTGATCTGAATGCCAAAAGTTAATACTAATTGTAAAAAGAGTATAACTCCTGGAGAGAAATAAAGTTGAAACTAGGCATGTATTTAACAAAGCATTGCATATAATACATAACCACTCGAATATTTAACTCCTGTCTCTCCATTAATATCCCTACTGTAGAGCGACCATTTTATCTTAATTGGTCACAACCAGTGATTTAAAGAGTGTAGAAATTATATTTTGACTGTTTACAGGCCAATTCTCTATAATTATTACTAGTAATTAGCACAAGCTATAGTAGAGAGTAGAGTGCAAGCTACCTACAGTCTGTAGCGGGGAAAACCAGAATCAATTACCTATACCGTCAAGTAGAAGAGAATTTGTAATTCTCAAGGAGGTATCGGTGATTGGAATAAAACATTGGACTTCACATCTTTCATGACGAGATCTTTACCTGAAATCCTGCAATGGTATGATGGCCCCAGCCGATCAAAACCTACGCATCAAATTATGTTTAGTATTAAATTGTCAGTAAAATTGCACAAAAAAATTAAATCCAATTAATTCATAATTCTAATCTGAAATTGTTACTTTTCCCCCCAGACCTTGGAAAATATGCCGGAGTTAATTCAATATTCTAGTCCTGACTATAAAAAATAAAACAATTATTTCTAAAGAAAAAAAATATTTAATACATATGATTGCAACCATCAAACATATATGCAACATATAAAAGCCACAATCCACACCAAAAATAAAAATAAAACATTACAAACAATAATTTACTCTAAAAAAAAAAATTAACATTAAAATGAGCGACGCCACATTCATAGATACAGAGGATCCCTCATGCATCTTCAGAATTTATTTTAATTTTAAGCATTTTCTTTTAGCAAAGTAGAGCAAATAAGTTCAATTTTTAAACAATGCTGTCTTTTCATAACTTTTTACTGTAAAATACGTTTATTTATGGCTAAATATAATAGAACTCTGTAGCAAAATGAAGGGATAATTTTAATTTTAAGATTTATTGTAAGCCTTTTTCAAATCATGAAATTTCATTATTTTATATTTTTTGAAACTAAACAATATTTGTGTTAAGCTTTGAAGCCGATGATCCTTTTTCCCACATAACAGCCAACATTTAAAACATAAAAACATGCACTTTTACATAGGGGGAACAAATGATAAAATAAAAACAATGAAATTAACAACAAAAAAATCCAACATTTACAGAAATCATCTTTTCAAATTTCATTTTCAAAAGATGATTTAACTGTGTTTGCACCACAGCCTCCCAGAACAATGTTAGAGTTGAAATTTAGGATTAAGTCCAATTTCACCACAATTAGTAATAAATAAATAATATAAATTTTAAAAAATAATAAAACCTAGTTGTCTGACACCCTGACAAAACAATAAATAAATAAATAAAAAATAATACATTTTATAACAAAANAGCCAGTAAATGTTTATTTTATTTAAAGGCATAGCCAGTAAATGTTTATTTTATTTAAAGGCATAGCCAGTAAATGTTTATTTTATTTAAAGGCATAGCCAGTAAATGTTTATTTTATTTAAAGGCATAGCCAGTAAATGTTTATTTTATTTAAAGGCATAGCCAGTAAATGTTTATTTTATTTAAAGGCATAGCCAGTAAATGTTTATTTTATTTAAAGGCATAGCCAGTAAATGTTTATTTTATTTAAAGGCATAGCCAGTAAATGTTTATTTTATTTAAAGGCATAGCCAGTAAATGTTTATTTTATTTAAAGGCATAGCCAGTAAATGTTTATTTTATTTAAAGGCATAGCCAGTAAATGTTTATTTTATTTAAAGGCATAGCCAGTAAATGTTTATTTTATTTAAAGGCATAGCCAGTAAATGTTTATTTTATTTAAAGGCATAGCCAGTAAATGTTTATTTTATTTAAAGGCATAGCCAGTAAATGTTTATTTTATTTAAAGGCATAGCCAGTAAATGTTTATTTTATTTAAAGGCATAGCCAGTAAATGTTTATTTTATTTAAAGGCATAGCCAGTAAATGTTTATTTTATTTAAAGGCATAGCCAGTAAATGTTTATTTTATTTAAAGGCATAGCCAGTAAATGTTTATTTTATTTAAAGGCATAGCCAGTAAATGTTTATTTTATTTAAAGGCATAGCCAGTAAATGTTTATTTTATTTAAAGGCATAGCCAGTAAATGTTTATTTTATTTAAAGGCATAGCCAGTAAATGTTTATTTTATTTAAAGGCATAGCCAGTAAATGTTTATTTTATTTAAAGGCATAGCCAGTAAATGTTTATTTTATTTAAAGGCATAGCCAGTAAATGTTTATTTTATTTAAAGGCATAGCCAGTAAATGTTTATTTTATTTAAAGGCATAGCCAGTAAATGTTTATTTTATTTAAAGGCATAGCCAGTAAATGTTTATTTTATTTAAAGGCATAGCCAGTAAATGTTTATTTTATTTAAAGGCATAGCCAGTAAATGTTTATTTTATTTAAAGGCATAGCCAGTAAATGTTTATTTTATTTAAAGGCATAGCCAGTAAATGTTTATTTTATTTAAAGGCATAGCCAGTAAATGTTTATTTTATTTAAAGGCATAGCCAGTAAATGTTTATTTTATTTAAAGGCATAGCCAGTAAATGTTTATTTTATTTAAAGGCATAGCCAGTAAATGTTTATTTTATTTAAAGGCATAGCCAGTAAATGTTTATTTTATTTAAAGGCATAGCCAGTAAATGTTTATTTTATTTAAAGGCATAGCCAGTAAATGTTTATTTTATTTAAAGGCATAGCCAGTAAATGTTTATTTTATTTAAAGGCATAGCCAGTAAATGTTTATTTTATTTAAAGGCATAGCCAGTAAATGTTTATTTTATTTAAAGGCATAGCCAGTAAATGTTTATTTTATTTAAAGGCATAGCCAGTAAATGTTTATTTTATTTAAAGGCATAGCCAGTAAATGTTTATTTTATTTAAAGGCATAGCCAGTAAATGTTTATTTTATTTAAAGGCATAGCCAGTAAATGTTTATTTTATTTAAAGGCATAGCCAGTAAATGTTTATTTTATTTAAAGGCATAGCCAGTAAATGTTTATTTTATTTAAAGGCATAGCCAGTAAATGTTTATTTTATTTAAAGGCATAGCCAGTAAATGTTTATTTTATTTAAAGGCATAGCCAGTAAATGTTTATTTTATTTAAAGGCATAGCCAGTAAATGTTTATTTTATTTAAAGGCATAGCCAGTAAATGTTTATTTTATTTAAAGGCATAGCCAGTAAATGTTTATTTTATTTAAAGGCATAGCCAGTAAATGTTTATTTTATTTAAAGGCATAGCCAGTAAATGTTTATTTTATTTAAAGGCATAGCCAGTAAATGTTTATTTTATTTAAAGGCATAGCCAGTAAATGTTTATTTTATTTAAAGGCATAGCCAGTAAATGTTTATTTTATTTAAAGGCATAGCCAGTAAATGTTTATTTTATTTAAAGGCATAGCCAGTAAATGTTTATTTTATTTAAAGGCATAGCCAGTAAATGTTTATTTTATTTAAAGGCATAGCCAGTAAATGTTTATTTTATTTAAAGGCATAGCCAGTAAATGTTTTTACTTTTTTTACAGGTGGGTGTGGCTTAGAGTTGTCATTAAAATTATAAACATTGTAGAGGAGAAATACGGTTTCTATACTCTTATGTTTGCATTGCAGCCTAATCATCAATACTCTTAGACCTTCATAGTCAAATCACCAAAATTGACAGAAATCTTTTGAGAAAACATTATTTCTTTATTTTGTTATAGATATTGTTTTCCAGCATCTAGGGCTAAAACTTATTTTTAAATTTTATCTCAAGTATGTACAATTTTATTATAGTATCTCCACACTAATACGCAATTAATAGAAACAGTTGAAAGCACAAGCAAGTCCCGGCGCTGAAGTCTATTTCTCTCTTTCTTTTTCCCGTTGTAAATAATAATTATAATTTGATTTAAATTTTCGGTAGTATGAATACTACCTAAAACTTAATAATGCATTTTGTTAAAAGCACATTTCTAAGCTTTTAAAATAGGTATATCCTTTAAAATCTTAAAATTGAATTTTTGAGAAAAAATTCAATTGAATTTATCTTCAATGGGATAATAAATATGTATTTTCTTCTTCTTCTTCTTATTTTTTTTTTACCTAGGAACATGAAAATGCCTAGGCTGAAGATGAGGGTATAATGTATTCTCTTTTCAACATGAACCATATTGATGATGCATAAAATATAAAGTAAAGCTTGTGGCATTAATCAACACAAAACGTTTTGAAATATAGTATTAAACAAAAACATTTTAAATTAATTAAGTATTGTTCGCTGAAGTCATTTTATGAGAAAAAATCTCCCTAAATATTTTATTACAATACCACAACAATATAACTAAAAAAAAAAAAAAAAAAAAAAAAAAAAAAAAAAAAAAAAAAAAAAAAAAAAAAAAAAAAAAA
>KZ651504.1:126010-136124 GCA_001010745.2 Gerris buenoi
AAAAAAAAAAAAAATGCTAAAGGACTATTTTTATTGTAAATTTAATGAAGAACAAATTTGTTAATAACCATAATTCACCTAATGTCAATACTTTTCGAGATATTTGGAAAAAAGCTTAAAAAAAAAAAATCCCCCTTCCCGCCCCCCTGGGGGGATGTTCCACCCCCTAAATTGTTATGGACTCTGCAGATTTTAATTTTCACTGCCAATATGAAGGTATGAGCAAAGTTTAATGAATGTACAAATTTTGTCATTTATTTAGTGGTTTTTGGGTCTATTTTATACCTGTACTATTTGTAATAAAACGCTAAATGAAATATTGTGACTGATGAAGATAATAATGAAGAAATAGAAGAAGGTGAAGTGAATTAAAAGGAACAAAATTAAGAAGAAATGTCGTAATTGAAAAGTATGAATCAGGCTTAAAGAGGAAACGGTACTTATTCAGATTGTTACTCCCTTATATATTTTTATAATATAAATGACTAACTAAATAACTATTAAGACAAAGTGATGTTAGTCTAATGAACTTTGGGACAAAGGAATATCCCACTTCTGGTTTTAAAAGGGGAGTAACATTTTGAAGAAGAACAATCTGATCCGTACTTCTTCTTTAGATTGTTACCCCCCTCGGTTTTCTTTATGAGGAGAGTAACAATCTAAAGAAGTGCCGAGGAAACAATGTTAAAATAAATGCGCCTTGTTTATGACCTCAAAAATGGTTGTGGAACAATTTATTGTGTACTTCATTCTTTCTTGGGTTTATATCTCGAAAACTATTGGTTGTGCATAAAATGTATAAATAATCATTTTTGTAGGTAATTTTCTGATGAACAATTTTTCTAATAACTAAAATTATCGTACAACCAATAGAAAACGAGATATTTGCAAAAAACCAAACAAAAAAAATTGATTTTTTTGACCTTTGACCTTGAATAATTCGCAAAGCGTACAACATTTTGCAATGGACTTTCTAGACGTTATTTGTAGTGTCAAAATAAAGGTATTTGCAAAAAAAAATGTTCACCAGTATTTTTTAAGAGGTTCCACCTTTTTTCGCCTAAAATGACTGGACTATTAATTGTTTTCCCCGTTTTTTTAATGTGTCAAAATTGTTTTGATATTTTACAAGAATTAAAGTATCAATTTAGCAAAAGTTAAAGAACGTAGACAGTTCAAATTAATCTGGGGCTATTTTTGGGTTACTTTCTATAAACTATAAAAGTTTCATTCAAATCATATTAGCACTTTTGAAGCTATAAGTGTAAATAAATGTATGTTTGTGCGCCTGTGGAATAGAAACAATTAGGTGCAGAAGGTTGAAACTTATATGGGCCGAACAATGGGCTAATTATGACCTACCATCCAAATTTCATTAAAATTGAACGTATAGTTTTTAAGATATGGCGGTTCGCAAAAATTGATGAACAGACACGGAACCAAAAATGATACCTGATGTCTGAAACGGATTTCTGTATTGGAATTTTTGAAATCGGAGACCTAAAATATTTTCGTTCTTCACAACGATCACATAGCTTCCGTTACCTTTGGTAAGCTCGGAAGCAAAATAAATAAAAATAAAAACAAGCTTCTATCTTGTGCTTGTTTCATCCGCCACATTGGATTTAGGGTAAAGGCATTTAATTTTTAGTATTCTTCTCACCAAACCCTTTAATTTTATATCCATATCAAGGGCATGCTTAAAAAATAATTAGTCAACCATTTTCGGTTGTCCGCCATATTGGATTTTATGAAGTGACTTAGCTAAACATGCATTCTCATAAAACTGAACGCGTATGCAAAATTTTAATTCAATCGGTTGAGGTTAACTGCTTTAAAATTCATTTGCAAGATTTGACCCGAACATACATACATACATACATACATACATACATACAAACATTGCAAGTTAAATAAAAGCTTGTAAAAAGGTAAATAAATAGGCATCGCGAGGCTCTATCATTGAAGCGAGCGTATTGCAAGAAAATACGTTTATAATTTATTAAGGAATTCTGCAGTGGTTGGGTCCATTTAGGAAATAAAAACTCACTTTTGCAATATTTCGACCCATAACATCTAAATAAATTTTGATTCCAGCTTGAAAAAGTGAGTTTTATTTCCTTAAATGGACCCAACCACTGCAGAATTAAATGCTACAAAAAACAATTTCTAATTTATTAAGGAATTGATTTATCATGATGAATGTGATAAAATTTATCATGAATTTATTCATCATGATTTAGTTGAAGATATTATGAGAAAGAGGGTAGTGTGAGGTAGAGAGGGGTACTTGGTACAAAGCTCACCTTCCTAGATAAACCTATATAAACTACACGACTATAAGAATCTTAACCTCCCGCAGTAGCTAATAAACTATTACAATATGGATCACTTCACTACACAAAAAATGATGCTTGTATTGAGTTGAAATTTTACAAATCTGTTTTAATTATTGTACTTTAGAAGATGTGTTGCATTATTAAAAGAAATTAAAATACTGGTAAAAAAAATTATTTCTCTTTTTATATAATCCTTTTACATAATGACCTCAAAGTATACCCTTTGTCTACAGTCTGTTTTCCCGGTCCATTTCTGACAATCCTCCTAGACGACTGAAGAGGCAGTGGCCACGAGACCACTTAAGACAACTAAATATACTTATTTTAATTTCATGAATTAAATTTACTTATTGTTTCTTTATATTACACATAAAAAAATAATTTCTGTTCCAATTTAGTAAGCCCTGTCACTGGATAGTTCCTTGCATAATGTCGTCTCGTATGTCGTTCACATTTACACGAGCGTTACGTGGCGTTGCTGGACACATAACGTTGTCCAACAAACTCATCATCGGCATTGGTAAAATGAATATATGTATTAAATTTTACCAAAATCGGTCAACTTTTACTTAATAATCGTCACACGTTTCAGACAGACAGGATGTAGAGTTTGTTGAATGTAAGAAGCTCGCTTAAGTTTGCTTCATTAATCCCAATATAAACTTGAATACGAACTTACTGTCCTCTGGAGGTGTGGAGGAGGAGAGTGACGAGGGTAGACGCCCCAGGACACGTGCAGTTGTTTGCAAGAAGAGCGTACTTAAGTTCATCCTCACAGACAACATGTTCAGCGAACTTCACGTGCAACTTGTTCTCCGGCCTAAAGATCTGCACATATTGAGGTACGCTAGGTGCAAAGTCTTTCACAGCCCATGACCGAAGAATCGTATGCTCATCCTAGAAAAAATAAATTCATAGTATATTCATCATACATCTGTAAACAATTTTACAAGTTGTCAGCAATCACACTAAGAAATTAGGTCAAGAAACTAAATTAACTAAACTAAGAAATTATCAATTAAACCAAGAAATTATCAATTAAACTAAGAAATTATCAATTAAACCAAGAAATGATCAATTAAACTAAGAAATTGTCAATTAAACTAAGAAATTATCAATTATACCAAGATATTATCAATTAAACTAAGAAATTGTCACTTAAACTAAGAAATTATCAATTAAACTAAGAAATTGTCACTTAAACTAAGAAATTATCAATTAAACTAAGAAATTATCAATTAAGCTAAGAAATTATCAATTAAACTAAGAAATTATCAATTAAGCTAAGAAATTATCAATTAAACTAAGAAACTATCAATTAAGCTAAGAAATTATCAATTAAACTAAGAAATTAAAAAAATATTATTGAGATGATACAACAGACACTTCTTTAGATCGTCCCTCCCCCTATAAAATATCACACAGGAATGTAATATTCCTGTGTCCCAAAGTACACGACTAAACATCTTTTCGTCTTAATAGTTATTTAGTCGAAGTCATTTATAGGTATTATAAAAAAACATAGGGGAGTATCATAAAACAATAGTCAGCAAATTAATGTGGTACATAGCTTCCTCGCTTCTTATTTTGTATACACTTGAATGTACCAACTTTTACATCCTATTATTGTCAAATTTATTTAATTTTACCCCGTTTTAAAAAGATTCTAAACAAAATTTTATTAACTACCTTCAATTTATATAGGCAGAAAGTAAAGGGTGTCGAATAGATTATTGATCTAGAATCGTGAACGGCAAATTAATTTTCCCCTTTAAGAGCCGGTCTCAATTTCTCCAAAAGTCTGTCTTAGATGTTATTGGAAATTTTGGTTCTATCTTTGACGTTGACTATCTTTGAAACTGATTAACTAAAACTAATCAGTTTTGTAGTAATGGGAACTAGTGTGAAAGACATATCAACGGATAATTAAATAAATAAATTTGTTTAAAAGGATGATTCTTGAAGGTTATTCAAAATCTTAACTCAGATTTTATATGGCAACGTTTAAGCTAAACATTATTGTGTAATACGATTAGTTACCATATTATGTTAATTTTATTGTAAAATCCGTGGTTATATCTTTTAAAATTCATTGGAAACCATCTAGGGCATAACCCAAGTAATCCCAGAAAATGTCATCAAAATTGGATGAAAATTGTAGAAGTTATGCGTGTGTCAAGGCATTTGTGTGCCCATGTAGACTAACAGATAGACAGGCACGGAACTAAATTTGTTCAGGGTGGTCTAAAACATAAAATTCTAAGGAAACTATGATTTTGAAGGAGAAAAAATGTTCAACCCCCAAACGTGAACACAATGCTTCCACTACCGTGGAAGCATCGGAAGCAAAATAACTCAAATTGTAAACTACCTACATATTTTACTTAGTTATTGCAACAGGAAAGTAATTTATTATGTCGCAATATACATACCGCAGCTGTTTTATCTGCATAATTCCTCGCTGCAAGTATAAAACAAGCTTCTGCCTCGTTCATCCGCGCCCTCGCCAGATCTACGTCTTTCAAGCAGGAACCCTGAATGTAGATGACTCTTTGAGCCCATATCGGCACCTGAAGGATCATCCTCATCGTTGTATCCAACTCCATAGGCGACAGCAGCACCACGTAGTAGTCCTGTAAGAAAACATTCATATTAGATCAGATATTGAAGTGCATTCATAAGTAATTTAGCCTGAGGCTATAATATAAAGACGGTCATGCACGTTGCGCTATACCTGAAAGGTAAATCTGAACAGGTAACCTGCATAGATAAACCAGACGTTTGGGCAATTAAGTATGACATAACTGCCCAGTTATAATTGCACACATGCTCCAGTTCACTTGCACAAATTACCTGTCAGGTATTCCGTAGCAAATAATGGCATACCTAATTGAACAGTTATGATAGCACATATGCTCTATTTCATCTGCACAAATTACCTGTACAGGCTTAGCTATCAGGTATATCGCAACCTGTATGGCCGCCTTAAGACTATAAGACTGCTTCCACTCCTATAAAATATCATCATAACGTTAAAGCTTAATGACTCGAAATCAAATTACCGAATGTTAAGGTATGATAATTGCAAAATCTGTGAAGAAAGCCGCCGCATTGGTATTTGCAGGATTTGGCATATAGTCTTCCGCAGGTATTCGGTAATTGGGTATTGATAATTTAAATCTTAAATATGAGAGAAATTTGGCATTGAGCCTTCAGCAGGATCGGTGTTCTGGAAGTGGGTATGAGAATTAAAATCTTAATTTAAATCAAATTATAATTATTATTAACAATGAGAGACAGACAGAGAAAAATAGACTCCGGGACTTAAACTAGCAGTAACTAAGTAACTAGTCATAAAACAAGATTTGTTGTGAGTGGAATTTACAAAAGAAAGTTGAGCTCATATAAAGTTTATACTTAATTTCTTATTCTATTTGAAATTACATCCTGTATTATATTACTTCTTTTTCCTTCAGTGTCTTTGATCTTTTGTTTAACAAGTGCTTTTTTGAGAAAGAAAAGAGCTTGAGAAATATAAGATACATAATGCATTTACAGTATGGGTCACACGTTTTTGAATGTGATATTTTACAAGTTTGAAATATCATAGGTTATATTTAAAAATTGTAGCAGGTAATTATTTTAAATATAACTATAGGATTCACTCCTGCATTAATACGGATACTAACATGATCTACCTGGAACATGATTTTCATCCCAAAGTTTCGGAACATCAGTATCTTTTATTACAGCCTGCGTGTTTAGAGTTGTGACTTTTGACACTCACATTGGCCAACCTAAATGAGGAAAAAAATAAAGCCACTAAGCCAGTGGGAGGGGTGGGGCCATGACATTTTTGTTTGCCTAGTTGGCCCGTCCTTCAAGAATTCTAAATCCTGACCTCTCATTGGCTCCCCGCCCTAATGGTTTTGATTGTTTGTTTTTTCCACGCTCTGTCGAAGTCACAACTCATAACGTGCAAACTGTAACATCACATTCTTTTCTACATTTTTAGGTTATTATTTGATTAGACGTTCAGTATAAGACACATGTTTACTAGAATATTATTAAGATCTTATAACTATCCAATTATAAAATAATTGATATTACGGTACTAATTATCATTAGAGTGCTGGAACAACAGTTAAAATTACAGGGTTTGAAATAGAACATCGGTAAATCTAAAGGCCAGGAAAACAAATCTAACCAAATGTAGAATATCGGTAGATTATACCACCAAACCTCAACCATACCGATAATTTTTCCCAGAAAATAATCAGGTAGTGGAGCGGCAACCGTCTATCCATTATGCTAAGATGCCCACTGAAAGTGTCACAACCATTATACGTTCACTTAAAGTGCTACCGGCGAATATTTAGTAAACTAAAGCGGTGATAAATACAAAAGTTCCGGGCAAAGGATTAAGGTAGATTTTTAAGTACCGTAAAAGAAGACATAAATTTAAGAAGACATAAATATGAGAGCCAGCAATAAAAACTCAAGTGAGCCAAACTTCGGCTATCATTTTTTACGGACGCCTTTTTGAAAATGAATTCTCAAAAAGACGATCGCTGATATACAGGGTGTTTGGTCGAAGATGTAACAAACGAAGAGGGCAGATTCTACCCATCATTTTTAACAAAAAAACACAATATAATATGCCATAAGTTAATTCTCAATAGTTTCGCCACAATATTATTTTTTTATTTTCCAAGGTACGTCCATTTTACTTTAAAAAATCGATTGCTGCTCCAAAAATATTGATGATAGAGCTGAAATAAAGGCACAGTCAATAGGACTATGGTCAATTAGAATTGACCCATGGACAGTAAGGTCTGCAGCCCTCTTTAATTTAATGTTAAAAAAAAAATCCACTCATTCATCTCACTTATTAGGGTAATTATAAAAATTAAGCCATCTCCTCTTAGTAACACGTAAGGTAGTCTGTACGCGTTTTTACGGTCGCTATTTTACAAAAACTCAATCATAGCTCAAAAAATTGCATATTTACTGATGGTGTTAGGGTACTTAAATTGAAGGGGAATAAATGGAGAAGTTTTACTGAAATTTGGCAAACTGTAGCTCATGCCGTTTATGCATAATTACAGAACAACAAAAGCTTTTAATTTTTTTTATAGAATTAAATTTATGGATATGTTTTGCCCCTTTAAGGCATTTGAAATAGACATTTTCTAAACTGAAATTTTCTCCTCTTTCCAGCGGTACCTTTATTTCAGCTCTATCATCAATATTTTAGGTGTAGCAATCGATTTTTTAAAGTAAAATGGACGTACCTTGGAAAATAACAAAAAAAATTATTGTGGCGAAACTATTGAGAATTGACCCATGGTATATATAGTGTTTTTTTTGTTGCAAATTATGGGTAGAATCTGCCCTCTTCGTTTGCTACATCTTCGACCAAACTCCCTGCATATAACTTTGATTTTTCAGATACAGAATAACTAATGATATAAGTTTCATATCTACCTGAAGTAGAGGATGAGCGTAGAATTCGTTAAGAAAGTCCATGATGGTGTCAGCATGAAGTGTAGTACTACACACTACCACGTGTTTCTCTGACTGGGCTCGATGAGAACTATAAGAACCTCCGAGTTTCTGTCGTTCCATCCATGTGAAGGCCAATTGCTCGAACTGTAACACACAAAAAGAACAAATGTTATAATATATAATCTTAGTTCTAAGGTAATTTAACCTTTTAATGCCTCTTAAGGCCTCTATAAACGGTCAAAAATATAATATGCCATAAGTTAATTCTCAATAGTTTCGCCACAATATTATTTTTTTATTTTCCAAGGTACGTCCATTTTACTTTAAAAAATCGATTGCTGCTCCAAAAATATTGATGATAGAGCTGAAATAAAGGCACAGTCAATAGGACTATGGTCAATTAGAATTGACCCATGGACAGTAAGGTCTGCAGCCCTCTTTAATTTAATGTGAAAAAAAAATCCACTCATTCATCTCACTTATTAGGGTAATTATAAAAATTAAGCCATCTCCTCTTAGTAACACGTAAGGTAGTCTGTACGCGTTTTTACGGTCGCTATTTTACAAAAACTCAATCATAGCTCAAAAAATTGCATATTTACTGATGGTGTTAGGGTACTTAAATTGAAGGGGAATAAATGGAGAAGTTTTACTGAAATTTGGCAAACTGTAGCTCATGCCGTTTATGCATAATTACAGAACAACAAAAGCTTTTAATTTTTTTTATAGAATTAAATTTATGGATATGTTTTGCCCCTTTAAGGCATTTGAAATAGACATTTTCTAAACTGAAATTTTTTCCTCGTTCCAACGGTGCCTTTATTTCAGCTCTATCATCAATATTTTANGGATGAGCGTAGAATTCGTTAAGAAAGTCCATGATGGTGTCAGCATGAAGTGTAGTACTACACACTACCACGTGTTTCTCTGACTGGGCTCGATGAGAACTATAAGAACCTCCGAGTTTCTGTCGTTCCATCCATGTGAAGGCCAATTGCTCGAACTGTAACACACAAAAAGAACAAATGTTATAATATATAATCTTAGTTCTAAGGTAATTTAACCTTCTAATGCCTCTTAAGGCCTCTATAAACGGTCAAAATGTTTGCGCAAACATTTTGACCAAACATTTGCGCAAACTATTTTCACCAATTATACCTCTTTATGAGATAAACTTTTCTACTGAAGTTCATTGTGATTTCTGCTGCAATTTTGAAAATATGGACTTTTGAACTGTGAAAATTTAATGCTACATTTTTTCTTAACTATTTCGCCTGTAGAGCTGAAATTTGCACCAAAATTGTACCATTCTAGAAGATAAAAAGTCCTCCATATTTCAACTAAATGTTTGGTTTATTTTGTATGAAAAAAACTGAGAGACGCCCTGAGTTCAATTTTGAACACAATATTGATATAAATAAGAAGGTCGAAGGAGAAGTTTTAACCAAAAAAAGTAAAAAATATGATGTATCATAATTCTGGACATTGGCCATCTTAATGTTCAAGGGCCAGGGTCACTTGGCACTTGTTCTGTTTTCCCATCCCACATCTAAAAACTTTGACTTATCTTCTACCCAAGTGCTTTCCCGACTGGAAAAACTACAAACATTGAATGCTTGAGTTGAAACTTGTACTTATGTTTATCTTTAGAGTTAACCTACAAATGAGTGTTTTTAAAATAATGGTTATTTCTTACACTATATAATAACAGCTGGTGAAATTTACTGTTTTACTTAGATGAAGGTTACTTTTCTTTTAAATATTGTATATTATACGTTTATGTATATCTTATTCTCTCAGATACAGCTGATAAATTCCGAAATATAAGTATTTTTTCCCCCTCTTTCTTTTTGATTGCGCATTGAAAAGTACTATAGGATTGTAATTCAGTCATCTTTCTCAGAAATATAATTCCTTAAACAGATACTGTACGAGTATTACAGTGCTTGCAAAATATTTCGTATAATATGTATTTTTTATTACAAATTCGACTCTATAAAAAAAAAAATACGTGTGGTGTCGCGGGACACCCGGTAGGAACGAAGTTCCTTACATTTTTCATTAAATATAAATTAAATTTTAAATAATCCAAATTACAATAATCAATAACTACGGGAGACATACAGAGAAAAATACACCCCCGCACCGGGAATCGAACCACGGGACCTCTGTTTACCGTACAGGTGCTCTTACCATCTGAGCTATACGGGAGAATGATTCTTCTCTGTCGTAACTGATAGATATTCCCGAATCCAAGCTTTAAATCT
>KZ651504.1:195569-223263 GCA_001010745.2 Gerris buenoi
TCCCCCCCCCAACCACTATAGATTGGCTGGTGCTAAAATTTCGAAATAATTCATGCTAATGCCTTATTGTTGGGCGATGAAAATTCCGGGAGTTGATCCCAAATTTTTAAAAATTGTCAATTTTGGGCGCGAAATAGTGAAGTGCGCCCAAAATTTTATTTTTTTAAAATTTTGAGTTGTTTAAAATGAGTTTTTAAATTTATTTATTTTGAGTTTTTAAAATCGGTCGAAATTGTTTTCATTTTTGCCTCCAAGCTGACCGAAGATAACGGTAGCTATGCTATTGTTCTAAAGAACGAAAAATTTTATGTTTCCAATTTCAAAAATTCCAAGAAGAAATCGGTTTCAGACATCAAAGAACAGTTTTGGTTCCGTGTGTGTCTGTCTGTTTACAATTTTTGTGAACCAACAAATCTTAAAACTACACGTCCGCTTTTAATAAAATGTGTGTGGTTGGTCATAATTAGTTCATTTTTGGTCCCATATTATTTCAACTTTCTGCGCTCATATATCTCTGCGCATAAACATACACCTATAGCTTTAAAATGACTTATCTGATCTGTATGAATCTTTTATAGTTAATCGGAAATATCCCGCAGATAGCCCCAGATTAATTTTAACCGTCTGCTTCTTTAACTTTTGCTAAATTTATAATTCAATTCATGTAAAAAATCAAAACAACGATACAACGATTTTTATCGTTGTATTGAAATGGCACCGGTACTATTTATCATAGGAAGTTGAAATAGGGCTCAAATTGTACAGAATTAAATTTAGGAATGAAGTCTGTGATTAGATTTTTGATATCTTGATTAGAACCAATAAAATTTTCATTTTAATGATTTTTTGAACCTCAAAGAGCGGTAGAGCCTTAAGAATACGGGAGCAAAAAAATAAACAAAATTGACAATAATGACTTGTAAAAGCATAAAAATAATTAAGAACGTGATAGGATATGCCACACTAATTGAGAGTTTATTTTTACATGTATTAAGGTATCAATGCAGCCAAATGACAGATGCGCGCATATGGTTAAAATTAATCTGGGGCTATCTGCAGGCCACTTCCGACAAACTTTCATAAAAATTTGATAAGTAATTTGGAAGATAAAGGTGAATTAATGTATGTTTGTGTACATCTGAAAGAGAAAAAATGAGCTCTGTAGGTTTAAACCTACCACCAAAATTTTAATGTAATCAGACGAGTATTTTTTAAGATATGTTGGTTCGCAAATATTAAGCGACAGACAGCCAGAACGACACTGAACTAACAAATGTTCCCTCATAGATTTATGTCTTGGAATTTTTGAAATCGTAGACCCAGAGCCTAAAACATATCCATGTAACTTTAAAACATGCAATACTAGTTAAGTTACAACTGAATTTTAAAACCATTCTCAGGATTAGTTTGAAAAATACTTTAACTTAAGGAACAAATGCCGCAATACCTATCATACTAAGATTACTATCTTAGATTGAAACCGAATATGAATATGGCAGAATGTCAGTGCATAGAAAGTCTTGTATTTTAATAAATTTGTAAGGAAATAAGATTGTAGGAAAGAGGATGTTATTTTAGTAGCGAGGGAGCAGTGTTGCCACCCTCGCAAGGATCTCCATCTCCATTAATAACAGCTCTCAAGTTGGCTGCAATGGAAAACCAACTCATGTATTATGAAATTCCTGATTAAATTCCTTTCATTCATCCTTAAAGGTCATCTTATAAATGCTTTTCCAAGCCCTTCTTTTACCGAGTGTGTTGTACTTTTGTACTTATTTTTATTCTCTGTAAAAACGAAAATACATAAAGAGTTGTATGAGGGCGTGGGGCCAGTGAGATGAGGATCTGGATTACGTGGAATTAGTTCGGAGATGAGTAGAAACATTTGCTATTCAGTGCCACTTCGACGTTTTTACAATTGGATTATTAAAGCAGAACCCTAAGTACCTAATTCTAACTAAGCCCTTATATACCTTTCATAATGTTGAATTTCAAAACATTTTCCTTAAAACTTCATTAAAGCATTTGGCAACAGGTTAAGGGACTCTTGACAAGTGAGAGCCCACTCTTCCATTAAACTCTGAAAGGTCAAACGAGCCCGGCGCTAGATTAACTCTTGGCTTAGAGTGCCCTATTTTGAAACGTGTAAGCCCCCTCTCTTGACCCTATAAATTTTTATGGAGTTTAGGGGGGCCGCAGCCGCCCCACTGCAACCCCACCAGTTAAACTTTCACACGACTGAAATTGTTCCTCTACCTCATCTCATTTTAATGATTTCGAAACGAAAACATTTTTAGTTTGAACAGCTCATTTCACTACTTGTCTTATTTATTCAGTAAATCCTACAAGAGTTCTCTAGAACAGTATATAATGCAAGAATTTGAGTTTTAGTAGGGAATTCACTTTATATAATGAAATTTATTTGACGGGGCAACACTGAATACTTGACTAAATGAATTGTTTTAAACTAATATAAACTGTCGGTCCACTTATAATTCAATTTTGTATCAGCTAAAGCGCCTTTTAGCCTTCGTAAGCCACAGTAAACAACGGGGAAAACACTATTGAAGAAATAGCAAAATTTAAGCAATTTCAAATCGTAATTAAATCGATAAAAAAACCCAGCAAGGTGAAGGTTAGTAATTGATTAATTAAAACAAGTAACATAGGTAAAATAAATATGAAAAAATTAGACGAAGCAATAAAAACTAAAAAAGATGGGCTTAATTTATTTGTTAGTTTTTTTTACTGCTTCGTCTAATTATTGTTTGGTGTACTTTTTTACTTTAGCACCCCCCTATATCCCTTTGAGTTAAAAGTTATTTAGACAAAGGAAAATATACAGAGCAACATATTGTAATTCTTAGTCTAAATTACTATTAAGAAGAAGGGACTTTTATCCCCATGAACCTCCAAACAAAGGAATATCACACTTGTGTATATAATTGTGATCATATCCCTTAGTCTAATCAACTACTATATGGTAAAGGAATATTAAATATAAAACTGCCCCAGGAGTCTCAATGTCTTGGGGAGACAAACATAAAAACCTATGAGACATTTGTATGACAGACTATTGTTTACAACCAAGGGGGGAGCTAAAGTAAAAAAGTGCCAATCGGGTAATATTTGTTTTGACTTTTTGAATATTACTTGTTAAACCTATCACCAAATTAGGATGGTTATTTAGGCTACTTACAATGAAAAGGTTATTTATATTCACAGGTTTCTTCTTTTTTTGTTTCCGTAAAAATATAGGTTTCACCAACATATCATATGACTCAAGTCAAAAAGTTTAAACATAAAAAAAAAAAAAAAATGATTTTTTAATATGGTTTTTATGTACGATTTAGCTACACGAAATGAACTAAGACAAATCACATAGTGTTAAGTGACGCCTCCTATTGATAACTTTAAGGAAGACAATTATCGCTTTTTTTTTAATTGGCTTAGATAAAACGAAATCGTGTAACGGAGTCCGTGTTTCGAAACTCGTCTAAGTGACAGCTTTTTACAGCCGACTTAAGCTGGCAGCTGATGTACCAGTAAAAAATCGTTCACTTAGACGAATCTCGATCTACCGACCTCTGATTTAACAGGGATATGCGCAAACCTAACCATTGCACCACGAAGGTAAATGATCTTTTTATACACCACAATGGTATATAATACTAATCTATAAATATAAAATTAAAGTTTTGTCTGTACATTGGTCAGAATTGAAAATTTGTTGGATACTTTTTCGTTTTATACATCCCGAAAACCGAATCCGGCCTTAACTTTTTTCTTGTATGTATGTATGTATGTATGTATGTGTGTATGTGTGTCTGTCGCCTCAGTCAGACTTTATAGGCGCAAAACTGGCTGAATGAAACCGATTAGTTTTTTTTTCAGAGGTGAGCGCAAACATGTTGTGCAATTTGTAGGCTTGGTTTCATAGAAAAATATTGAGTAGAACCAAAGTTATTAAATATTTACTGGTCCAGCAGCCGTATTTGATAGAGCATTATAATTACATTCACGCATCAAGGTTAATATGTTTCTTCTAGGCCTTATAAGCCTATACTAACTAGAGTACTGTCAGGTTATAGCCCAACCCCTTCAATCCCCACCTCCTCCCACTTTTCTGTCTTCTCCCTCTCGGCCTCTAGGCCTAGCTCTGCTATATCACCTCATTATTAGCTTTGCAATTTGCAACTGCTACCGTTGCACGAATCACATCGCTTTCTGTTGGCTGGTTAAAACCGATAGATCTGTTATCAAAACTAACTTAATAGCTTGACTAAGTAGATAATGAAGTATAAACACTAGGAAGTGTACCCACAAATACCTAGCATGAAACCCGCGCGTAGTGCGGGTTGAAGGCTAGTCTAATATAATAATTTATTATACATAAATTTTGTTTTCATGTTTTTCTTCATTATTCGAAAAAATGTTATGAAAATATTTTATTAATTGAAATTATGTTCCTTTTATAAGTTATCTGACTGTGGCGGCACTATGTAAACTCTTGTTTATAAATATATATGTTGCGTATTTAATAAATGATTTAGGTAATATACAATATACATTTCTTAAATAAGGTTTATTGTGCTATTTGCTAATCAATATTTACTACAAATTCTTAACCAAACAGGCGAGCGCAGCGAGCCTTCTTTAAATCAAGTAAATAATTACTTTATTTACTTAATAAACAGGCGAGCGTAGCGAGCCTACAATAAATTTATTTATTAAATATTTACTACAATTGCTGAATCAACAGGCGAGCGCAGAGAGCCTGCAATTACTTTATTTAATAAATATTTACTACAAATGTTGAATCAATAGGGGAGCGTAACGAGCTTGCGCTAATATTACTAAATAAAGATAACGGACAAAATAAGTTTAATGATCTTTTCAGGTTGAATAAGAATGTCAGGTTTTACTGAAATATTATCCAGATATAATTTTTGAGAACGTAGTATGGCCGATATAAAAAGCACCATTCTACGCTAGTTCTTTATGCACCGCATCAATAGTTGATATTTATATATCAATATGTAGAGGAGGGAACATGAAATCATCTGTTTCTAGAACTTAAATTTCACTTCTAATGCGTTAAAGTCTCACACACATATTCTTTTAAAATATGTGGTTACAAGTTACAATTTACTTGGGCATTGCATATTAATGATTTATTTTACTAACTTACTATTCTTCATACAGATTAAAGAATAATTGAATAAAATATCGGTAGAAACAGCTATTACAGGAAGGATATTGGTTGAGAAAATTCATCGTTCTGAGTCATTACAATTAAAAAAACACATTAAAGTAGGTAGCTTAGCTAGGAACATCAAATCAGAATCAAGATTGGTTCTCAGAATGTTGTAAAAAAACTAACAAGGTGATAAAATAAAGCGGAGTTATAAAACTTTAATATAACTGGTTATCTGCACTTAAAAACATCAGATTTCCTGTGGGAGTGTTTTAATAGTTGTATTTTTATTCCCGAGGGTGGAAATAGCTGGGCAAAGTGGACGTTTTATCAAGATGTGATGTTCTCTACCTTCTACACTCCAAGAACCCTTCCAAGAACCCTTCTCAAGGGTCCAGGTCTTGCAGCCTCCGGTCTCCGTTACGAGAAATACCCGAACCAACCCCTTCTTTACACACCTTACTTCAATTTTCCTAGAAGTATTTCTTAGAAAATCTCTTTGAATGTACCCTCATCTGTTAAAAGAGAAAAATGCAAAGAACTGGCTCAATGTTATTGTCGCTGTTTTAGCGTAAACAAGGACTATGTTACTGAAGGATCGTCCTCAACTTGGTCGTTCCACCCAAGTCTTGGGCGCCCTCTTAACCTTCTTCCTCCCGGACTTCCTTTGTAGACCTTCTTAGGAGCTCTTCCTTGCGGCATCCTCTTCACGTGGCCCAACCATCTCAATCTTCCTTTACGGATTTCACAAACTATATCTGGTCTACCATACATTTGGTACAACTCCCTGTTGTACCGCATTCTCCATTGACCCTCTTCACACACTAGTCCATAAATGCGTCGTAGAACCTTTCCTTTCCCAGCGTCGTAGCAGTTCTTCATCTCTGTTTGTTAGTGCTCCATGTCTCCGAGCCATTGAGAACAACTGGCCTAATGACGGTAAGATAAACTCGAATTTTGGAATATCGGCTAATAACACAGCTTATCATTACCCTCAGAAGTGAAAAATAGCTCCTATTACCTGCTGCTAATCTAGTCTGTATCTCCTGGGTTACACTATTATTGCTAGTTAAAATTGACCCGAGATTTTGGAAATTGTTTGCATTTTTAAATTTATCTTAGCCAAGTTCCACCTGTGCTGGGGGGTATATTGTCTCTTCGAGTCATCAACATGTACTCTGTCTTATCCTTGTTGATCTCTAGGCCTACTTCCCGTGCTGCTTATAAGCACTTATTACCCTCTTGTAGTGGCCTTTTTGCTATCAACCCGACATCATCAGCAAAAACAAGAGTTTATAATTGTCGATTAAATAAAGTTCCACCGGGGTTTGAAGGGATTCTTCTTATGGTTTTTTCCAACACCGAAGTGAAACTTAAGTTCTAGAAACGTTTGATTTTATGCATTGCTCTCTTTACATTTGTTGACCATTTTATTTATTCAAGATTAAGAAATGGTTATGTTATTTTTAATATTTTAGTGAATAATGTGTATAGGCCAGTCAAATTAGACCAAAAAAAGCCGTTTCGGGGAATTAATATCCAGAAATCTGGAAATCGTTTTAATACCTTCGTTTGGTCCTAAATAAGTGTAATCTAAGTTTGCACCATCCCAGGAGGTGAGCTTAACTTTTGGGAGCCCAAAAACAAGTAAATATTTGCACTTTTTTCAGTTTTTTGCTTATAGCTCGAAAACAGTGAGTCGGACGGAAAATGACAATTTATTTAATAATAAAGAGGGTTAAATTCTGCATCGAATGAGTATATAAATCTTCAAATTCGGTTCAGTAGTATAGCCGTAGGCAAAAGGTTAAAAATTGGGAATTTTTTACTTTTCGTCACTACTAATAGTAGGAAAAGTATTGTTTTCACCAAAACTTTTGTTTTCGAGATTTCAACAGAATTATCCATTTTAAGTGTTTTTAAGACCTCCTGAGTGGTTTTCAGCATGACGTTTGTATATGTGTATGTATGTATGTGTGTTATCATCGTAGCGCCCAAGGTATTTAACCTAGAGAGTTGAAACTTGGCAGAAAAATCAGTCATCAGTAGTAGTGCCACCCGGAAAATTAACTTTTTCCGCCATCTTGAACCCAGTTTGCTGAGTCAGCAAAAAGTTTTAAAAAATCGTAATAAATCGAAAATGGTCCTGATCGAGTTGAAATTTTGCACAAAAAACAAAATTTTTGGTGAAAACAATACTTCTACTACTATTAGTAGTGAGGAAAAGTAAAAAATTCCCAATTTTTAACATTTGCTTACGGGTATACTGCTGAACCGATTTTGAAGACTTATATACTCATTCGACGCAGAATGTTACCCTCTTTAATATTAAATAAAATGTCATTTTCCGTCCGACTCACTGTTTTCGAGCTATAAGCAAAAAACTGAAAAAGTGCAAAAATTTACTTGTTTTTGGGCTCCCAAAAGTTATGCTCACCTCCTGGGATGGTGCAAACTCAGATTACACTTATTTAGGACTAAACGAAGGTATTAAAACGATTTCCAGNCAACAGGTGTATTTTTACAAATATTTTTGATTTGTAGCAACATCTGATTTATTTTCATCATTATCTTTATTTTTTAAGTTAATTATTAAAGTTGACATGCAAAATACTTTTGTTGGAATTTAAGCCTAGAAAAACTTGGACCATTTCTTAACTTTCTCATATTCATAGTGAATTAATTCAAAATGTAATTTAAATCAAAAATAATTATAATTATAATTATTGTCATTTTCCGTCCGACTCACTGTTTTCGAGCTATTAGCAAAAAACAGAAAAAAGTGCAAAAATTTACTTGTTTTTGGGCTCCCAAAAGTTATGCTCACCTCCTGGGATGGTGCAAACTCAGATTACACTTATTTAGGACTAAACGAAGGTATTAAAACGATTTCCAGCTTTCTGGAAATTAATTTCCCGAAAAAGCCTTATTTGACTGGCCTAGTATAATATTACGCTTATATACCAATTCAGTTTATTGAAAAAAACATCTACCACGGTGGTGCAATGCCTGCTGAATTAGAGGTCGGTGGATCAATACTCGAGTGAAAGATTTTTTCAGATAAATCAACTGCCGACTTAAGCAGACTTAGTTAAGGTATGCTATTCAAAACTCAGACCAAATTCGTTTTTAGGTTTCTGTACAAAGTACAAAAAAGAAACCTTAAATAACGGCTCTGTCTGTCTGTCCGTCTGTCCGTTGGTGTCGTTTGTCCGTTGGCTTGTTTCAATTCATAAACTTCTATAGTTATAATAGCTAGAAACATAAAATTTGGCACCCAGTTACACCAACTAGACGCATTTTGGAGTTTCTACACTTAATATTTTCAAGATGGCGGCCCGGCCAATATGGCGGGGGACTAAAAAACAAATTTAGTTACGATGGCATGTTAAACATCAATTTAAAGGTCTTAAAGTGTAGAAAAAGAATATGCAACTATTACACCAGATAATTTTAACTAAGTCGTACAGAAACCGGCGATTATCGCCTCACGTACTTACGTGAAGCGAGCCTTACTTGTTTTATTCCTAAATTTAAATTTAATTCCCTAGAGTAGAGCAAGGATTAAGCCTTTTTGCGAAGCAAGTTAGGAGTAATGGAAAAAGTAAATGCTTGATAGCAAATGCTATAGGACATCTTTTATATAATCGAGTAGTATCCCGACGACGACTCACCTCTAAATGATTTATAACGTTAACAATTGATGCGCCATACGCTGGGATCGAACCCGGGGCTCCTGGGTGAAAGCCAGATGCTTAACCAAATTCGCCATACCTATATAACTAATATCGGAGCACAAAACTTCCTATTTAAATGTTTTAATTTTAATTACCTATAACTGCATAAAACTTACTATTTAAACAGTAAATATATCTAAAAATATATATTTCAATTATAACTAATTATCTCTCAGCTCTTTTTCTAAACCATATTTATTATTCTGCCCGTTACCGCGGGCCTAACGGCTAGTAATGTAATAATATAAAAATGTAATAAACAATATGTAAATTTAATAACATTTGATTTAAATTTCAAGTTATTGAGGAACAGAGAAAATTATATTATATAGCTTAACAAAACCATTTTGTCAAGGACTTTCAAAGGTATACATTATTCCTATATTACTGTAAATAATTAATTTATAATCAATAATTAATTAAGGGTTTTAAGAGAAAATAACTGTAATCAAAAGTTTAATGATACCAAATTCAAACAACTCTTACTTTTATAAAAAAAAGAGAAGAATAAATACAAGGGAACAAGTAAAAACAGGGAAAAAATGTTGTTTAATAAGAAAGCAAACAATAAATAATGTTGAATATTTCACACCTGTAGATTATGTCTGTCGTAGCATATTAATCATTATTTCACATTCAACTGGGAATTAAACCTTTATAGATTAAATGTCTCCCAAAAAAATAGTAAAATCCATATCCTCTGGGTTTTATTATTAAAACGGGTCGCGAGATAGCAGCACCAGATATAAGCTCTGGAAACGTACTTCCATAAATTTTATCTCTGAGTTGTCATTTTCAATTGTTTTTCCAACGACAGATGATATTTAATGTAACAAAAGCTGGATTTTCCTCTTATTTCTTCGGCTGATGTCTTTTTGACACGAAAATTAGAGGGATTAGGGATTTATTACAGTTTTATAAGGTATATATTTTTAAAAACCCCCCTTAAGCGGATTATTTTAGCATTTTATATTAAAATGTAATTGAATTTCGTAGACTAAGAGGACGATTACTTTTTACAAATAAGTACCTTTGTGATATTTAATAAAGTTGATCCATTATGTAAACTTATTAACTTTGATCTCTATAATCCAAGATATAAATAGGGCTTATTGTCTTTTTGTAATGCATGGAAATAATAAAGATAAAAATTAAAAATTTGTGTGTGGGGCCGGCGTGGCTGAGTGGTTAGCGCCCTAGCTCTGAAACCAAGGTCCAAACCCCGACGTGAGTTCGAATCCCGGAGGGGTCAGACATGTTTCACACTGATGATCTCATCGAGTAGATGAGTAAAGTTGTCGGATAACCACCCGTCCTGTAATGATTCATTGAGCTGTCGGACGGGACTAAAAAAAAATATAAAAAAAATTGTGAGAATAAATACTTATTCGATAAACATAGTGTTTTCGAAATAGATAATTTATCGTTTTAACTCTGCGTATTAAACTTTTATTTATTTTTAATAAATAAAGATGGACTGAGGATGAAATTAAAAGAAAAGGTCAAAGAAATTGTGTATATTAAAATGAATTAATTTGTACCATTCTTGAAAGCAAAACAGCTGACTTAACTATGATAATATATATTTCTTTCTCCTCTCCTAAGAGCTAGGAGGGGCCCCCTCCCCCCACCCCTCAATGGTCATTATGAAATTTCCAAGACATGTCTTAAAACATTAAAAATAGATTTTTTTCTTTCTTTTATTCACATATTACTTGTGTTATTGTATTATCTATTGTTAACTTGTCAAAGACCCGTCATATAATTTTTAAAATAGATTTTTTTCTTTCCTTTATTAAAACATCATTATTACATCATCCATTGTTAACTTGTCAAAGACATGTCATAGAATTTTAAAAATAGATTTTTTTTCTTTCTTTCATTTACAAATCATTATTACATCATCTATTGCTAACTTGTCAAAGGCCTGTCGTAGAATTTCAAAATATATTTCTCTATTTCTTTTATTCAGAAATCATTATTACATCATCCATTGTTAACTTGTCAATGGCATGTCATATAATTTTTAAAATAGATTTTTTTTCTTTCCTTTATTAAAACATCATTATTACATCATCCATTGTTAACTTGTCAAAGACATGTCATAGAATTTTAAAAATAGATTTTTATTCTTTCCTTTATTAAAACATCATTATTTCATCATCCATTGTTAACTTGTCAAAGACCTGTCATAGAATTTTAAAAATAGATTTTTTTTTCTTTCTTTCATTTACAAATCATTATTACATCATCTATTGCTAACTTGTCAAAGACCTGTGGTAGAATTTTAAAATATATTTCTCTATTTCTTTTATTCAGAAATCATTATTACATCATCTATTGTTAACTTGTGAAAGACGTGTCGTAGAATTTTAAAAATAGATGTTTATTTTTCTTTCTTTCATTTACAAATCATTATTACATCATCTATTTTTAACTTATCAAAGACCTGTCATATTTTTTTTTCTCTCGTTTATTCACAAATCATTATTATATCACCTATTGTGAAAGACCTGTCATATAAGTTTTCTTTTTTTTCTCAAATCATTATTACATCTCCCATTGTGAAAGACCTGTCATATAAGTTTTCTTTTTTTCTCAAATCATTATTACATCACCCATAGTTAAATTGTTAAAGACCTATCATATTTCTTTATAAACAGAATTATTTTTTTCTTTCAGTTAATCATAAATTATTATATCATCACTCAATGAGTCGTCGTGGACGATTTAAAGATGGTCGTCTGCGAGGGCCAATTTAATTCTGCACAATAACCAACACCTATAAAATTAACTTGCTCCAATAAAAGTGCTGGTTTTTATCACTTAAATTGTAATTAATACTTATCAGGCCGCCTGATGTTTGCATTAGGCTGCAGTCGATACCAGCTACTTATATACTTATTTACGTTGTTGTAGAATAAAAATGAAGTTGACTAAACAACTATTAAGAAAAAGGGATGTTTAGTCCAATGTAATTTGGGACAAAGGAATATCCCACTTCCGTTTTATAAAGGGAGTAACAGTCTAAAGAAGAACACCCTGTACCTTCTTTATCTCGTTACTCCCCTCTGGTTATTTAAAAGGGGGAGTAACAATCTAAAAGTGCCTACAAAACACCCATTAAATTATTAAATAATTTAATGGATGGATTTTATACTTAGTTTTAAAGTTTATACTCTATACCATTTCTTCCTTACAAGCTAACAACTTTCCTAAATCACATAAAGCCGGTTATAATGGGCAATCAGTCCTGATAAATTATAATATGGATTACAGAAACTTTACAGGTCAAGTTTTTAAATTTGGTCAAAGTGATAATGTTAATTTTGGAATAGACATAGACACCTTATCTCATCTCCTCTGATAGGTTTCCGAAAGCGTTTTCTTACAGCCTGATGTTTCATGGCTAATTTGTTTTAAAATAATGGTTCGGCTGCTTTTAACTTCACTCTCAGGGTCTCTTTACAACGGATCCTCTTTCCACAACATTAAGCAAAAAGGTTTGGCAACTCGAACACCAACACGAATACGAGCACAAACACGAACACCGAGTAATAACGCAGTTTCTTCATAACATCCCTTACTATCTCCTGTTAACGTTTCAAATAGCCTCAATATACATCATTTTTAAGGCTTTTTGTTTTGAAAAAGCTTTAATTATGCTCCAGAGCTTACTGGAGGTAACGGAAGCTATTCTGAAGAACCAACATTTTTTATGTCTCCAATTTCAAACATTCAAAAACAGAATTCCTTTTCAGACATCAGGGAAAATGTTTGGTTCCGAGTCTCTCTTCGATCAATTTTTGAGTACCAAAATATCCTAGAAACCTGTTTAAATTTGGTTGTTATGTCATAATTAGCCCAATTTTGGCCCCACATAAGTTTCAGTCTTTTTCGCCTATTTTTTTCTACCACATGCGCATTAACGTACATTTATTTTTACATATATCTTCAAAAGCACTTATCTGATTTTTGTCGAAAGTTGCCTGCAGATGGCTCCAGATTAATTTTAACCATCTGCGCTCCTTAAATTATGTCAAATAAATACTTTAATTAATTTAAGAAATCAAAGTAATTTTGGCAGTTTTAAAACTCGGGGGGACTTTTAATAAATTTGACAATAATAGGGTTTAAAAAGTATAATTACTAGTTGTACACAATTTGTGTTAATGAGAGACACCAAGGGATGTGCCACGTATGCGCAGTAGCTTTGTACATGCAGGTGCTTTGTATATGCCAGGTACTTATATAGACCGCGTACTTTTATATTCCAGTTGATTTTATAGGAGCTAATTCTTGTAAGTATAAGTATAAAATAGAACGAGAAGAAGCTATGTGCCACACTAAATGGCATTTGCTTAATGGTTTACTTTAATTTCTGAAAACATTATTCTATCTAAGCCAACACATATTTGTGGAACTTACTTGTTGCTTACTCCGATTTTCTGTATTTCTTCTAATATAAATGCAAATAGTTGAGTGATCGGGTTATAAGCATTAGGCCCTTGACTTGAGTTAGCAGCATGCATGCAACATGCAACAGCTACAGGTTGAATATCTATTATTACTCATTCTCAAAAATAGCATATCCTTTTCACTTCTACACATTTCCGTCACTTAGGATCGGGTACCATCCAGAGTGAGATGACCAATTACGAGTGCCGCCCTTTCCACTCAGGCGATCATGTTTGTCATAGGCGACCGTTCTCTACTTCCATTGTACTCAATGGAAACATAATCGTAAGCGGCACTGCTCAGCTGCCCTTTCCACTCAGGCGATCATGTTTGTCATAGGCGACCGTTTTCAACTTCCATTGTACTCAATGGAAACATAATCGTAAGCGGCACTGCTCAGCTGCCCTTTCCACTCAGGCGATCATGTTTGTCATAGGCGACCGTTTTCAACTTCCATTGTACTCAATGGAAACATAATCGTAAGCGGCACTGCTCAGCTGCCCTTTCCACTCAGGCGATCATGTTTGTCATAGGCGACCGTTCTCTACTTCCATTGTATTCAATGGAAACATAATCGTAAGCGGCACTGCTCAGCTGCCCTTTCCACTCAAGTGATCGTGCTTGTTATAGGCGACCATCCTCTACTTCCATTGTACTCAATGAAAACATAATCGTAAGCGGCACTGCTCAGCTGCCCTTTCCACTCAGGTGATCGTGCTTGTCATAGGCGACCGTCCTCTCCCATCTCTCGTATCGTACCCGAAGCCTAAGATTTCAATAATCGTTCTATAAGCATTGTAGCTGTATGGTACAAACAGATGCAGTCTATGCCAAATGAGTATGTACTTTGAAAGTGTGGGAATGACGAAAACATGGGATGGGGAACCAATGAAAGCTCTTGTTTTTGAAGATACTGAGCTCTGATTGGCTCCCCACCCCATTTTTCGACGCAGTCAACGTACTAAAAACTCTTTTAGCATAGACATAAAGGGTCTACAAACAAAATATTGCTATTATGGCTTTTCTAATTAATTAATAGAGTGTATGAGATTTCTATAGTATCGAAGCAAACATTTACATTCATTGTTGCAATTTATGCAATAGAGAAAAAATGAAGGATAGAAGATACTCACAAACATATTTTCAAGTGATTTCTTGGCGAGCCAGCAGTTGAGGAACACGGGTATAAACAGGTTCCTTAACGAAGGACATACTAGCTGCAACATAAATTAAAATGCAAACATTTATTAGAAAATTACAAGCATATAAAAAAGGATTTTCTTGTTTAGAAGGTACACAATTAAAAGTTTTTTTTATGATTATCATACCTCTAGTCTCTTCAGAATTTCTAGTAAGGAAGTTTTTTTAAGAGGCTATACAAAAGTTGGTTTTTTTTCTACAAACAAAAATGCTAATAATGCTGATTCCTAAAGTTTGTCTGTAGAAGTAGTTCCTTCTTTAATAAAGCGAACGAAACAAAATCATTAGAGAGGCTTCAGAAATATGAAATTGCGATTTTTAGAATAACGCAATTTAATTGATAATTATAAGAATAATAGATATTCAGGTGCTCAAGGAAGGGCGCCTCAGTTTTTGTTTTGACCGCAGATATATTATATGAGATCACGCATATTGAGACACCAGGAGTATTTCTAACAGAATGCATTCAAATTATTATTTGATCAACATCAATTTAATGAACTGATAACTTATGATGCTTTCTCAATTCCTCTAAAGACTTTGGCTGAGGAGGTGTACTAAGCAATTTTGTTGACCCAAATTACACAAGAACGCAGTTGTTGGTATGCCAACAATTGTGGAGTGAAAAATTCCGTAAGGACTCTCATGAGGCTAGATATGAACAGAATATGGAACACTGCTTCAGGTATGCGATAATCTAAAATGATGATCCGGGATCTTCATCCATCGCAGCATCTTACCAGATCGCTACTCTCACTCAGAAAACAAACCTGTCATCTTTTGACAGGCATTCTTACTGGAAAGTATAGGCTAAATCGACATCTACACCTGCTTGGCCTAGCAGAAAGCCCAGTTTGCAGGCTGTGCGAGGAATAGGATGAAACCCCTTCTCATCTTATTAGCAGCTGTGCTGCATTAACATACCTGAGGTAGAGAATCTTTGGCTTTCCATCCTACCGATTGAAGAACTAAGTTTACTTTCCTCAGTTTCTGTAAGTCTGTCATCTTACTTAGAGAATAGAGAACCATAAAATGGTTTACACCGACCTTGCACCTTGGATCCGTAAAAGAGTTCTTACTGCATCGGACTTTATTTTAAAAGTCCCCCAGAAAAAAATAAAAGAAGCTACTTTGTTATGGTTAGAAAAGCAGTTCTTTAAATAATGGTTTCCTGATTAATTTATAACAAATAATTATTAATCATTATAGTCGAGGAGATAGCGTGCAAAAGGTATGACTAACATCAAGCTAGAACTTAGTGAATAAGTAAATCTTTCGGTGCTTTTTTAAGAATATGTGGTCAAAAAAATAATAAATAAATAAAATAAAATAATAAAACCGGCGGAGAACGGCCATGTCCAAAAATCAAGGTGATGTTATTTTGTCACTATATAGGATATTTAGTCAAATATTATTCCAAATCAAAGAGGTCACGTATTAAGTGACAAACTACCATCAACTTGATTTTTAGTCTAATACCTAAGTTCGTACTCAGGATCATGAAAATCACATTTTCAACCAAAATATGGAATATAAATACCGGGACATTGCCGCTCTCCACCGTTTTTTTTTTTTTTTTTTTTTTTTGTTTTCTTTTTCAAATGCCTATTGCCAAGCTATGTCCCGCAGACGAACTTAGCCGATCACATATTCTTAAAAGGCACCAAAACTTATACACAAAATTCTAGCTTGATGTTAGTCAGTCACTTTTTTGCACGCTATCTTTTGGAATATTATGATTTATTATCTTTGATCCTTTGGGGGGGGGGGGGGGGGGCTGCAGCAACGGATTTCCACCTGAGTCAAATTATTATATCATAGATGTCATATACTGACTCCTCATATATTTGCGTTAGTTTTTTCTTTTATATTCTTTTCTGGTTCCAGAATAGAAAACAAAAGTTAGTAATCCAGTTTATTCTAGTAACAAAACACAAGCCCTTATTTTCCCCCAATGTTTTATTTATTATTTTTCAGGAGCTTTTCACGAATATATTTCGTTGTGTTTTCGGTTTTATCTATTTACAGGTATGGTGCTAAAACCTAAGAAGGAATTGGAGAGTTTTACCCAGGTTAAAGTTTACCCCGTGTTTAGTCTAATGTGATTTACCCCGAGGGCTTGAAATCCCAACTTTGGCTTACCCCAGTTTCCCCAAGCATCCAACTCCTCTTAAAAAATGTTTCCCAACCTTTGTTTTATTGTTAAACAAATGAGGAAAAAATCTATGTTTTTAAAAAAAAAAATTCTATCTCCATTTCGTAAGGTAACAATATTACAGAAATGTAATTATTTTTACAGAAACTAAGTAAATAAATATAAAAGAAAAAAAGACAACTAATTTAATCTAATGTTTAAGGTAAATACAAACATACTGGAATAATAAATGTTTCATGTTCATGAAAATCTCAATTTAATTTTTCATGTTCATAAACATTTTACATTATGTAACAACAATAGAGAATGAAGTAAACGAACGTTTAATAAATGTTGAAAGATTATAAAAATGAGCTTACCGAATGTATCGGCTGCTCTTTGATCGTTCTAAGAACGAAAAAATTAATATAAAGAGCCCACTAAAGAAATCCGTTTTTGAAGGCAGAAAATATTTTTGGTCTTGTTTTTGTCTACCCTTCAACACTAAATATCTTAAAAACTACGAGCCAATTTTAATAAAAGCTAAGTATTATGAAAAATCTTTTAGCATTTGTAAAGACCTTAACGGATATTATAGCAGACAAATGCTGGTTATATCAATTTTTATTTATTTTTATGTTTCTTCTCCAAATTTGCAACTTTTTCACAATTTTTAATTTATCAGTTATAATATAAATGATTACCAATCTTTCAATATTTAATCTAGGAGCCGAAATAGTGAGAAAAAAAATTTTCAAATTTTATCAAAATCGGTTTTGACAGACCGGGATTTGTGATCCGTGAACAAGTTTTTTCGTGCCTAGCATGACTAGACAAATTTGTCTATTAACTAGAAATATAAAGTTAGGAGTTAGTTTGTTGTCTGTCTTTAGAAAAAATCTTTTTTAAGAGATATTTTTCTTTCTTTAAAAAAACATTCTAGCAACAACTCAGAATCAAGAATCTAGGATTATAAATTAGCAAATAAAAAAGAGGAAGTAATTGGAGTACACTAAAAGACACACTATTATAATATTTTTTTCTAAATCTGTACAATCGTAATTTTCTACGAAATCACTTCCATTATTTAGTTTAGATGATTTTTATGGAGTTTTTGGATTTATAAATTTATTAAAATATTTTGTACTATAATTTACGCGTGAAATGTTGTTCTTCGGAATGATTTAATTATATTATATTTATTTTTTAAATGTTAATTTGATTAATCATGAATAATATCAAAACGTGTTCTTGCAAAACAATAAGGCCCTCCGCACACGGAGTAACTCAAAACAAACTGATTACAAACTCCAATCACCAACCAGTTGACTATGAGTTTCAACCTGTGTAATTGAATGGAACACCGCAACTCATTACAAACTGGGTTTGCTTTTTGTTAACTCAAAAATGACTCGAGTTTCCAGTTGAGTTTGTTTTGAGTTGCTCCGTTTGCGGAGGGCCTAAGGCTAGCCGCACACAGGGGGCAAAACAGTCTGCAGACAGTGTGCGCCTAGCGTAAAGACTTCAATAACTCTGAAATTTATTTGTATAAAAGCATTAGAATTATTATCGATAGTCGGTGCCTTATTTATTAGGGTTTCAAGATTATTAAAATAAAAACCTTATGCTTTAGGTAACTCGTCCGTCCATCGCATCTAGAAGTATATCTCCGGTCGGGGTAGCTAGAGATTTGACATTTCGTTTACAAGTGAACTTTTTTGCCCAAAAGCAGGAAACATATTGCAAACTTAAATACTTAAAATTTCTTTGATTAGTGTGAGCAAGTGCGAACAGATCGCAATATTTTATGTCTTTTGAGTAAAGTATCAACATATTTTTATCATTTAATGTATTGAGAAACTTAAGTAAAAACGTTAAAATTTATTTACTATAGCCCACTTGATATTCCGGAAATAAACATATTTTTGTTAAATTAGTGAATTACAAAAAAGCGAACAAAATTCTACAAGTCATGACCCTTTAATTCTCTTTCCATAGATTGAAATTCTTTCCGTGAGTTCTCTTAGAGGTTGCCGCACGAAAACAAAGCGTTCTGACTTCCATCTCTATTAATTGTGCACCTTAAGAATTTCGGGAGGAGAAATTTCACCGCGTGCATTACAAAGACCTCTGACTCCTCCCAATCCCCTTTTTAACCGACTTCACCGGTGTAAAATTCCCTTTATAACCTGGAGAATTGAAAAAGGTTGTTTTGAGTTTTCCAATTTTCCGCTTCGAGTGCAGCACAAAGAAAAGCGGCGGTTTCCTGCGAACTCTATCCGGCCACAGGAGTAAAGAGGATGCACGGTTTGCTGCTGATTTCAAAGCGTTTCTCACCGCTTTACTGCGAGACGAAAGAAAGCGGAGAAGTTCGGGGGTAAAGTTAAAACAATTTTTCAAACTAAAGATTTATAAAACAGACTTAACAGAAGGAAACCTTTATTTTTCCAGAAAGAAAACTTTTGCAAAAATTCATTTGCAACAAAAATTAAAACAAAGAAAAATAATAAAATAACATAATGAGATAATGTTAATTATGTTTTTGACATAACTGACTAATTATAAGGCTTAACTAAAACAACAGAAAGAATAGCTAAAACATGGTATAATTATATACAATAAGTAAAAAATTGTTTTTCTTTTAAATTAAATTAAATTTTTATAATGTATTATTTAAATTTTGTTTATACAATTTATCTACATAAAGAGAAAAATAAAAATATAATTTCTTAGGTTTACATAGAGGTGAGTAGTTATGAATTGGAGCGTTCTGGGCGACGAGGAGGGCAGTCGGGGATATAGATGTAGATAAAACAAAATAAAAACAACTTTTCTGCTATTCCCCAGAACAACCGAATATAATATAATATCGAAATAACAGAAAATACCGGAGGACTTGAAGTGAAGGTTTCATTCAGGTTTTCAAGCGGCTCAGAATAAAAGTTTTTGCGGAACCGCTGCGAGATGGCCATAGATGAATCCACCCGCGTGGAGGCCGGCTAGCTGTAAACCCATCTTTAAATAATTGGTTGTTTTTACTGAGATATTGTGGTACCACTTAATGATTATGGCTAGAGATAACTTAATGTTACATCTGACTTAATCCTAACCCCTTACCTAAGTAAAAAAAAATCGTCGTTTGAAAAAAACAAACCGGTGGAGAGTGGCTATGTCCCAGCTATTTTGGTGGACAATGGGATTTTCATGATCCTTTAGACGACCAAAAATCAAGGTTATGTTAGTCCATCACTTGACCGGTTTAACAGTTTGATTTGAAGAAATATTTGAATAATTAACCTATCAAGTGATCAACTAACATCAACTTGATTTTTGGTGTGCGAACTAATTTTGAACTCGGGAACATGAAAACCACTTTGTTCTCTAAACTAGGTGGGACCCGGCCCCACACCAACAGTTTGTTTTGTCCAAATTCCTATTGCCAAGCTATGCCCCGCTGACGAACTTAGTCGACAAAAAAATATTCTTAAAATGCAACAAAAGAAAATATCATACACAAAATTCTAGCTTGATGTTAGTCACACACATTTATACACGATATCTCCTCGACTATTAATAATAAACATTTTTAGTAACAATATTGCTGTTACCGTCCATTCCTCTCTACTCATAATTATACGTAATTAACGAAAAAAATTATCATAATCTCAACAGAAGGAATTTAGAACTTAATAATACTTAATACTTTATTTCAACTAACTTACTATACTTCAAGGCAAACTAGGGATTAATGTCCAAAAACAAAGTCAAGCTATAAACTTCAAGCTAACTTCTCGACAGGTGCAAGTACATTAAGAAGTAGAAAATATCGGAAAGAGGTCGAAACTTGGAATTCAAAGAGATCGTCTTCTGTGAATCAAGAGTTCCAGATAATGAAAAAAGTACAAAGGTAACAAGACCCTTCTTCCCAATCTTGGATTGAATTTTACTCTTTGATGAAGCTTTCTTCTTTAACAATAGTGCTTTACAATAAACAACTCTGGTCTTACTGTAAAAAAATCATTGTCTGAAGAATAAAAGCTCTAATACTTCAGTCGAGTTGATGTTAATAGAATAATACAAAATTAAAAGGCTCTTCATAAAATGAATTTATTCTCCAAAAGTAGATTTCAACCTCTCGTGCATCATCAGTACCGGTAAAAAGTAAAGGAAAAACCTAACGTGGCGTCACGTGAGAGAGAAACATACTACTTTCGCCACAGATGACATCCAAGAGGCTGAAAGCAAGTTCTGGAAATTAAACATTCATTTTGTCGAGAAACTTTTCGGTTTTTATAAAATTTATCATTATTATACCTATACCTATATTCTTGATCGAGCCTAGTGAGTTTTTTATTTAAAAGACTTGGACATTGAAATAGTACATTACGCGTCGAGTGTGGAGTTTGCACCCGAGCGATAGCTAGGGTAGTAAAACCACACAAGCAATGCAAAATGCCGTTTTCGCACGAGTTGACACCGTACTTTATCTACGATTGTTAGATTTTAGAAAAAAATAATAAACTTCCTGTATGTAAGCTCGTATTTCTCTTTTGATAAAGATGGCATTAATTCATTAGTTGTATTTTGTTCCGAATTAATTATTTCGGAAGACGTATTATTGTCCTCATATTCGTCATAATCACTTAAATCACTCATTGATTATCACAAAAAAATGTCGATAGAAACAGTTACTTTTAATAAATAAACATCAAATTAGTTATGTTAAATGTAAACAAACTCGGTAATCGTGCGTAAAATTGAAGAATTCTTCAAAACTATGAGACACGCATGCGCAAAAAGGTGCGTAAAGAATCACTTTCTACGAATCTAAACAGAGATACAATGTTTATATTACGTATCAATCGTAGATAAAGGTAGTTTGTTTGTACGATTATCAAACGATAACTGGCTTACAAATTAACTGTTTTGAACAAAATTTGGTAAACATGTGCATTTCATTGTCAACTATATTTTTTGAACTGATAATGTTGGTGGCTAATATGGTGGACGACAAATTAAAAAATATTTTAGTCAGCATGACGTGTACATCACATCAAACGTCTTGAAGAGTAAAAAAAGAAAGTGTACAACGAATTAGAAAATGTCAATTTTTTGCCATAATTTTTAAAAACAACTATGGACAAAATGTGCAGGTATTGAAAAAAGTTATTGCGGAAGTATAGCATGATGCGTATACTATTAAAATTATTTTCAGGTAGATTAAGAATACGTAAATTTTTCCCCGATATAGTTTTCCTGGTAGCCATTGAAATCAAATATGGTATACAAGATCATAATACACATTTTTTTACTCGAGTTTTTTACGGAGTGACTCACTAGTACAGATAATTTGGAATGTTTTAATGATATAGCGACCATTGAAAAGGTCTCGAAGACTTACTTTTGAGTTTTATCAACCAATCTAAAGTGTTTTCCTCTCTGCTTCATTGATCCGTAGTTGAATTGTGTTTGGGAGCACGGCCAGTAATACTTCCCCTTTTGGGCGTTTAGGTCCGATTGTAGGACGAAGGGGCAAGTTAAGGGGGAAATGGAAGCCACTTCATAGCCCCCCTGTGAGGGCTATATTGGACGTGAGTTCTGCCTCCGAGGCAAGGAATGGAGGCAAGGAGTGGAGGCAAGGAGCAGAGACGGGATAAATTGATGAAATTAGGCTTCGACTCTACTCTGCGGTAAATGCTTTTATACCTTCACCGAGAAGTGGCCGACTTGCCCTTTTCTAGAAGCAGAACCGGTCTTACCGAGTAACCAAGAAAACCAAGAAATTGTGCTCGTCTAAACAACTGACCCTAGAAACCAATATTTTTTCTTTGCTTCCAGCACAACTTTTTGATCGTTACAACCATTTTTTCCCTTTTCCTAATGAAATTACTAAGAGATTGACATAGATTCTATATAATATCATTATATCTAAGTCAAGCATTTCAACTATAATTCTATTTACAAATGATGGCTATAAACCATAATGCTAATAACAAAGACAACCCATGAAATGAACTTAATTAATTCTATTTATCTCCAGTTGGGGGAAAAAATTATGATTTTGAATTTGTTTAGAGGGACTAAAGCAGGTCTTTTCATCCCTGAATTCAATCAGTAGGGAGAAAAAGTAAAGTTGGGTGAAAAAGAGACGTGGTCGAGAGACGCGGTCACCACCGGAAGACCTAGAACTTCATTGGGTGAAAAAGTAAAGATTGCAACTTAATTATTTTATAAATAGTAGAAAATGAATGGTTAATGTAATGAAGATGTTGAAATCAGGTTGGCGTCATTGCTTTTACGACCATGTTTATGTTTATTTATAACCTGCATCTAAATAACCTTCTATTTGAGTTTAATTCCAATTCTTATTTGTTTTTAATATTGAATCTCTAATATCCGCTATTATAAGTGCAAATAATTATTGTATTTGTTAAAATAATAAATAAAAACTGTGCAACGGACGAAAATGTGTATTTACTTCCTACTGGAGATAAAATATTGTATGTACCTCGTGAGTAAAGTGCCATTATTCCCTTAGCGTTATTCCCTCTTCTGCGCCTCGGGAATAAAAAAGTATAATTCCCTCGGCTTCGCCTCGGGGTTTAGAGACCATGGTTCCTTCGGCTTCGCCTCAAGAACCAACTATTACACTCAGGGAATAATGGCTTACTTTACTCCCTAGGTGTATAAATAACTATTAAAGTTTCAATAATGTTTTAATAAATAGAATTCCAAGCAACGCCCTTGAAGGGCCAAATGGCCATTTGGAATTAATGAAGTTCATTTTATGGGTTGTCTTTGGTGTGCCATGATCATGGCCTATCTGAAGTCTCTTAACTATAAACTTAGTGATGGGCGTACATTCTATGGTTAGCTCACTCTCTATACTTCAGTCACATTTGATTCCGATAGAAATCAAATTGCTATTTTTTAATAGCATTGCAAAATAAACTAAAGTTAATCGATCAAACTAGTACTATATCATCATCGTAAGTACAATCTTAAATAGTTAGAGTTTAAACTTTGGCTTTAGAGAGTTAAACTTAAACTTTAGAGTTTTGAGTTAATTGTTATATTTCTATCCGTAAACTGATTGTTTTATCAAAACGAATCTTATGGTATCTAAATGAATTCATGATATTATCTAACAAGTTCATTCAACTAATCTGGCTCAAGTCTACTTATAGTAGACACTTAAATTAAAGTTAATGAATCACTTCATTCATTAATAGACACTTCATTCATTAATAGACACTTCATTAAAGAATTAACAAGACAAGGCAAACAGAAGTCTTCAACATTCACCACACATCCATTCAACAGTTCAGCCAACATTCACACCCGACTAAATTGAGATCTAAAAGAAATAAAAATTAACAACACACCTTAATGGTGACCATTTTGGGGAACCATCTTTGAAAGTTCACTTAAGACATATAATAATACTGTCTACGTTTTGAAAAGATAATTGTTGTAGGCTGTGAAGGTTTATCTGGGGAGAATTATATTTAATGGGAACCGAGAGTGCGTTAAACCAGGCTGCTTATTAAGGCCGTTTTCGAGCCTGTTTACGAGAAGGGTTATTTTTTACTGCCCTCAGATGAGGGGGGGGGGGGGGGGGGGGTTGATACTGGTTCACACTGTAACACTAACAAAGCTAAATTTAAACCTTACCCGACAAAAATCGATACCACTAACACTAACCCAATTATATTGATAACAGAAGTATTATAAAAGAAAACAAAACACAAAAAATAATAGATTAAACTTTAATATCAAATAAAAATGTATAACTAGAATTTAAAACAGTTTTGAAGATAGTTTATTTTTAAAAACATAATAATCTGAAAAAAAAAAAAAAAAACACCCAGATAAATTAGTAAATATATATAATAACAATATCTAGCAGATAAAACAAACACGGGTTAGGTTAAACAATATTTTAAATACAACATTATTATACAACATAATATTATGTTCTAGACATCGAGTGGCTCTTTCATTGAACTGATCGTAATACCATAAAGGCATTTCTTTAGATTTTTACTCCCCTTATAAAGAAAATAGAGGGGAGTAATAATCTAAAGAAGGTGTACGAAATATTCTTCTTTAGGCTGTTACTCCCCGTATAAAAACATAAGTGTGATATTCCTTTGTCCCAAAGTACATTGGACTAAACATCGCTTTGTCTCCATAGTTGTTGAGTCTATACTAAAAATAGACTGCCAATTGGTGTGGCACATAGCTTCCTCGCTTCCTACCTACGTACTTTACTGGTTTTTGCAAGCCATTATTGTCTAATTGGTTTAATTGTTTCCCCCGTTTTTTTTTAATCTTTCAAAATTGTTTTGATTTTATACACGAAATAAAGTATCAATTTAGCAAAAGTTTAACAGCACTGACGGTTCATATTAATCTAGGGCTATTTGCGGTTTACTTTCGATAAACTATAAAAATTTCATTCAAATCTGATAAGTACTTTTGAAGCTAGTGTAAATAAATGTATGTTTGTGCGCATGTGAAATAGAAACAAAAAGCCGCAGAAGGTTGAAACTTATATGGGACCAACAATGGGCTAATTATGACCTACCACCCAAATTTAATTAAAATTGGACGTGTAGTTTTTAAGATATGGAGGTTCGCAAAAATTGAACGACAGACCGATAGACCGACAGTCAGACACGGAACCAAAAATGATCCCTGATGTCTGAAACGGATTTCTGTTTTATCTTGGAATTTTTGAAATCTGAGACCTAAAAATTTTTCGTTCTTCAGAACGATCACATAGCTTCCGTTACCTTCGGTAAGCTCGGAAGCAAAAAACATACCAGAGTAACAATCTAAAGAAGTGCCACGATAAATATAGATTAAGAAAATAAGAGGGTAAAGAGCCGTGTCCATTTAAACTACATATTATAAAATATATTACTTCACTACACAAAAACTTCTGTTTGGATCAGGTTGAAATTTCATGCATGTTTAAATTGCACATTAGATGATATAACTGAAGTTTTATAAAAATCAATACGTTAGAACGTAAAATATTGATGAAAACGTTGTTTTCTCTATTTTAAATGTTTAGATTCAATTTAATAGTTTATAGAGATCTTTAACATTTTATAGCGATGTCCTTGTTGGTTTTGATAAAAAAATATATATATTATAAAAGTTGTTTTTAAAGTTATTGTATTAGTGAAAAATGTTCGACTCATCAAATAGATGAAGTTAGAAATTTTCCGGTCTTAAAATTCCAATTTAAAAATATATGCTCGAGCGTTGCGTGCAAATGAAAAAATGTCTAACGAACTAGTCCTGGGCATTGACAAAATAAAAATGTGTACTTTATTTCTCCAAAATCGGTCAACTTTTACTCAAGTCATCGTCCCACGTTTCAGACACACACATAAACTCGGTGCTTATTGCGTTCAATGCAGGGAAGCCTGCTAAGCTCGCTTTAATAGCCTAGCTAAGCTACACTAATGCTAATTAGTTTTGACAGCTAAGTTTTGATGATATTACAATTTCTTGCTGTAACGAGAAGGATTGATAAAAGCTTAAGCGCAGTTCGACGAAATGACAAGCTTAAAGAGTGTTATTAATTACAAGAATCTTAATTAAAGATTTGTTCGGTTAAGATTCAATATCAAGGTAATAACAGCGCTTATGAAACTTTAACAAAAGCACGCTTTTAGAATATTTATACCAGGGTTTACATTTTTATTAGCTTGCTTTCTTGTTTGTTCATTTCTTTGTCCAATACAAATCTTGCAATCGATGTTTAACTAATTTCCAGAGTATCTAGACATTTAAAGCTTTTAGAATAGCTCAGAACACGAAGACAATGCATTATTTTAATACTTTTATCCATATTTCAGCAAATTGTGCTGTATAGAAAGTTAGTGCGGAAAAAAATCGCAAGTTATATTAATCTGATGCTGTCTGCGATCTACTTTCAACAAACTATCCCAAATTTTATAAACATCAGATAAATACTTTTGAAGATATAAGTATAAATTATATGTGTGATCGTGCGACTTTTAAAGAGAAATAAATAGGCTTAGAAGGTTGAAACTTATATGGACCAGCAATGGACTAATTATGATCTACCACACGAATTTCGTTAAAATCGGGCAACTAGTTTTTAAGATATTTTGGTTCCCTAAAATTGAGTGACACAAAGATACGGAACCAAAAATGTTCCCTGATGTCTGAAACAGATTTCAATCTTGGAATTTTCAAAATCGGAGACATAAAACATGTTCGTTGTTCAGAACGATCTCATAGTTTACAGTTACCTTCGGTAAACTCGGAATCAAAATGATAAAGCAACACTACACAAAAAGGAAAAGGTCATAAAATATTGGGTTTTATTTGAAGTCGAATAAACGCTCGTATAAAGAAATAATTTTAAACATCGAGTCGGATAAATTAAAAACGATCAATAATACAAAAAACGTCGAACAAGATTATCCTATTATGTTGTCTCGCATTTAGGGAGACCATTCATCCCTGGCAACCCCCCTCGGTGCCTAAAATGACAGTGGCCTTGTGACATATTAAACATCATTTAATAAATTGTAATATTCATGTCTGCGTAATACCGCAAGTACTGTCAATGGACAGTTTCTCACATCATGTGCAACAAGACAATTTCATTTCAAACTAATGTCATCTTTATTGCTTATAACATGTATTGATGTAGTCCCAATATTCAAATAATTTTTAAAAAATCACAGGGAAGAACTTAGTCCAAGTACTTTTTAGGGTTTTGTAGATGAGTAAGCATACTCATTATGTAAATTATGATTTCTTGTCTTCAATCTCAAGAGTCCCGGGTTCGATCCCCCGGGAGGTCACAATGTTTTTTATCAGTAATAAACCAATAAGGAAGGCAAAATTTAAAATAGCAAATATATATTTGTGTCCTACTCTTCAGCAGCTTTCATTTGATACCCAACTCAAAATTTT
>KZ651504.1:245677-266529 GCA_001010745.2 Gerris buenoi
AATTAAACCCGTTTCCCTGAAAATTTCCCGGCATTAAGAATTTTTCCCTAAAAATACACTATAACCTTAACAATTTTCAGAAAACTGCATGCCTTTACGACAAACACACCCATCAGTACAAAAATCCAAATAACACTCTATTTTACCCTTTAGGGCCGATTTTCACCCTTAAGGAGTGGTTTAAAAGTGCCCTTACCCTATGTTTGGTCAAGCGATTTTTAAGGTTCCTAACCGATTTTGACATTACCAACTCGAAATTTTTCCGAAAATCAAGAGGCGGGGTATAATTATTTTTTTGTTTTTTGCAGTGGCGCCTTAAAATACAGTAAATGTTTACCCCCCCTCCCCCATCTGACGTACAATGAGTAGTTGCGCCCCCGCCCCACACCACAGCTCGGTCGGCCTGCGGCCTCCCTCGCAAAGACAGTCGATGTACATTTAGGAGACAGACAGACGAAATGCCAAACGGTCGAGTTAAAACAAAGACCTCGCTACGCTCGGTCAATAAAAAACTTCAATTAAAAACCAAAGGCAAATAATTTTAACTAGATTTTAAAATTAGTAACTAATTTTAGAACGCAGATAAGGTACACAACCAAAGTTCCAAAGTTGGCTTCAATGTTATCATTGACCCTCCTTCTATATATAGTATTATTCTAAGAAAATTTGTTACTAAAGTGAAATTTTGACAATAGTATTATCAATAATATTATTGACAATGCTATTGATTGTGTGCGGCTTGCTTAACAATAATTGGTTGTAAAAACCTAAAATCATTAAATTATACGAAATAGGATGCGAGGAAGTTATGTGCCACACTAATTGGGACGGAACGATTCTTTTTTTAAACAAAATAATATGTTTTACCAATAAAACCCTAAAAAAAATAGTTATAACCTAATGCAGGTGGATCTTAATTTGATTTGACAGGTTTTATTAAATTGAATATAAAAGTAGGAATTGTTCAAAAAACAATATTATTTCCGGTCAAGAAGAAGAAGAGAAATAAAATGAAAAGCATCACTAAAGAAGAAGTTGAGAGCAGTGGTAACCACTGGGGAGGTTTTAGAGAGCAACCCCCTCCCCCCCCCCCCCGGGGGCGGTCCCACACGGGGAATCACAGGTCTCATTTTAGAAATAACCGTCTCGGGGGCCGTAAAATTCCTCTCTTGAGGAACTAAGCCGAAAATGGAGGCGTATTTTCTCTTAAACCTTTTATTACTGGTCCAGAATTGAGTCCTATTTAGGAATCCCGTCATAAATAATTCTTTCTCAGAATAAAAAGCCAATGTACAGAATAGTAATAAGATGTGACATCTTTAAATCAGGATATATTTGATTTAACTCCAAGTTTTCTTTTAAAAAATTCTTACAAAACTCGGCAGACGTTGTTCTGCCTGTGTATTATTTACCAATGTATCTTTAAATATGGGTGATGTTTATGTAATCTAGAATCTATATTCGTTGTAGAATAATAAAATATGGCTTAATACTAATGTGATTTCATAATTGTTATTGGTATAAAGGTGCGTTTACATCTGACACTTCTCTGCGGCAATAAATGTCGTCAGACAAAAACTGCTTTGAGTGTTTACATCTGAGAGAAATTGCTTAAGATTTATGTCGGAGATGTCTGACACTTCTCGCAGTGCTTACATTTGCTATAAATGTACGAAAAATATAATAATCGGTGTTTACATCTGTTGTTAAAGAAGTGTCGACACTTATAGCTGAGAGTAGAAACATAAATCTCAGACATAAATTTTTCGGTGATTACACTACTGAGATTTCTGTCTGACATAAATATCATGTCAGATGTAAACGGACCTTAAAGAGATAATGAAGTTAATATTTTATTTTTATGTGAATGAACAATAATATTATTCACCATTCCATTCGCTGTATAATAAATTAAACTAATGCTAATCTATGAGCATAACGCGAGTGAATAAACTATATTTTTCATTTTCTGATTTAGTGTATTATTGTTGAACAAAGATTTTCGGAGTTCCTATACTTTAGAGCAAGCAACAAATAGTTGACTATACGAAAAACTTGGATGCTAATTTTTAATTAAAACGCATGTTTTCCCCTGCTTTTCCACTTTACCCTCCCCTTATATGAATATATGACAAAAGTGTACGTAACAACAATTAAAGTGTTCTTAGAGTGCTATGGTGACCACAGAATTGTATGAAAAAAGATATGAAGAGTAACAGATTTCTTAATTTTAGATCGAATCATCCTTCTCACACTAAAGTAAATAGTGTTAATAACCTTGTTAAAAAGGCAACATCCTAAACAGACAATGCTCATATAATGAAACTAAAATTAAAAATATATTACAAACTTAAAGATAATTTCTACCAAGCATTAATGATAACCCTGGTACACACCCCAATAACCCCCCGACCAAATTCGTTAGTATGCCTTTTATCAAAGGGTTATCGAATCAATTTCAAAAACTTTAAATTTAATTGCCCCAATATCGATTTTCGATACAATCCACTGAAAAAAAAATCAATATAGCATTACTTTAATTTATTTTAAGTTTAATTATATAGCGAATGATAGAGTGAATAATATTGTTCATTTACGTGAATTATTAATAAGAAAATGTATATTTACACCAATAAAAATGATTAAATCTTATCAGTATAAGCCATCTTTCATTCTACAACGAATATAGATTCTAGATTACATAAACATCACCCAAATACAAATATACAAAAGTAAATAATTATAATAGCTGTGTTTTGACAGTTTGAATATAAATATGTATAAAGCTACAACATGTTCGGATATTTCTTAAGTTGTTTACCACGGGGGCCTTGTTTGTTTTGAATGTCATGTTTACCATTAATCTCACATTATTGTTGCAACAAGTTGCTTCACCTTTACACAGAGTGAACTTAGAAAACTTGCAGCAAAAATAACTCCCATAAAACTTTAAATAGATCGGGGCTAAAAATAACCAACCAATGACGCTTGAGTTATAAATACAACTACAGGTAATAGGGTCCTGACCTTTTTCTGTCTGACTTTTTTCGTGTAGCACTTATAAATAAAGTGATATTATAATATTAAATCAGTTATTTTTGGAATGATATTCAGTGTGCATATATACTATGACGTCATATCAACAAATTTTATATTCATTTGAAATACAGACCTTCATTTTTTTTAAAGAACGTTATAATATTGAAATAATAAACACATTAATTTAGATAAAAAGATCGTTTCGTTGATGAATAATAATGAAAGTAATCGTCATATTTTATTATTGAATGCAGCTGTATGTTTGCTCTCGCAAACCAAATATTTTGTTTAAATATTTAATTATAATTTAAATTTAAAATTCAATTTTTTTTAAGTTTTTGGTTGTCTCCATACTACGGAAAGTTTAAATATCAATTTAAATCAAATTATAATCATTAGTAATAATGGGAGACAGAAGGAGAAAAATAGACTCCAGCGCCGGGACTCGAACCCGGGCCTTCCGCATTTCCGGTGCACATGCTCTTTTATCCAACTAATCTACGCGGGAGAATGGTTTTTCTCTGTCGTAACTGATAGATATTCCCCAAATCCAAGGTTTCAATATTCATCTACATTTAGCAAGTCAATATATGACATTAGAACTAAATCGTGAATTAACGCTTATGATTATAAAGTACTCAATTAGTACCTGTACCTTGTACAATTAATTCGAAATTTATTTTATTGAGTTTTTGGTAGTTGTGAAATTATTGATTATGACGTCATATCTCATTTAGTTGTACTTTGTACTTTAAATTATAAATATAAATTCAGTCTTGAACTCACACTCGTACAGTCAACACCTAACCCTCCCTACATCTCTCACATGGTGCAGTCGGACTCTGATCTTATGCTCTAAAAGGTATTATATCATATTTACTTTAAAACTTAATAAAAAGTTTAGATTTATAAAAGTTTTTCTATTATTAAAAATAATTATAAAAAATGAGTTCATCCCATGGTTTGACCGGCATGAATATGTCAGGTAATTTATCAGCAAACTGGACGTTTTGGAAACAAAAATTTTTAAATTATCTTCAAGCAACCGAAAGTAATAAAAAGGATGAGAAAACGCAATGTGCTCAACTTCTGTATTATATAGGGGACGAAGGTATTCGCATTTTTAATACGTTTACATTTAATTCGGGTGATAATGATAAATTAATTCCACTGTTAAAAGCTTTCGATCAATATTTTATTCCTCGAAAAAACGTGGAATATGAAAGGCATTGTTTTTTTACATGCAAGCAAAAAGACGGAGAAACTTTGGAGCATTATTTGACTCGCTTAAAAAATCAATCGTTAAACTGCGATTTCGCACAGTTAGGAGATGATCTTGTGAAAAGCATTTTTATATGTGGGATCATTGATAATACGTTGAGAGAACGTTTACTTGAGATAGATGGAAAAGGCCTGGATGAAATTTTCAAAATGGCCCAAAACATTGAAAAATCTAAAGAGAGATCAGACAATATAAAGAAGGGTACAGGTCACAGTGAATCAGTAGAGATTAATCATATTAGATCTCGTGGTAGAGGAATAGATTCGGGAACAGGCAAGTGTGACAGAGATAAAGATAGACAGACTAGGGGCAGAGGTCAGTCCAACATTAACAACAGTTCCTCTAATCAAAACAAAAATAATTCAATTAAATGCAAAAGATGTAATTTGTCTCATGCTATAAACAAATGTCCAGCCTACAAAAGCTGTTTGTTATAACTGCAATAGGAAAGGTCATTATTCCAAATGTTGTTTAAGCAAATCTAAAAAGATACATAATTTAGAGGGTTACGATAAAGATGAAGAAAGTACTAATTATTTCATTGGACACTTAAATAAAAGTAATGAACTAGCTAAAGAGTGGACCGCCCACATGATAATAGAGAAAAATAATAATATAAAATTTAAATTAGATACTGGTGCAATGGCAAATGTTTTCTGTATAGATGTTTTCAATACTTTGAAATTAAAGGATGTTGAGATACAACCTACTAAGGTAAAATTAACTACTTTTTCAGGCGAAAATGTTCATGTTATTGGTAAAACAAATCTTTTAGTTACTTATAAAAAAAAAAATGAGATTTTAGAATTTTTTATCGTTGGAAATAATTGTCCATCTGTTTTAGGACTAGACGGATGTAGAAAATTGAATTTAATTCAGAGGATAGATTCTATAAAGACGAATGATGATATCAATATAATAATATCTGAATTTAAAGATCGTTTTAAAGGAATAGGCTGTATTCAAGAGAATCATCACATAACCATAGATTATTCGGTAAAACCTGTTGTTCACCCAGCTACAAAAATACCTCTTCCTTTGATGGATAAATTAAAAGAAAGACTCGATCAATTAGAGGCTGATGACATCATTAAAAAAGTAGACGAGCCGACAGCATGGGTAAATTCTATTGTTTTGGTACGAAAACCAAATTCATCTGATATCAGGATATGTATGGATCCAAAAGATTTGAATACCGCTGTTCAGAGAGAGCACTACAAATTGCCTACAGTGGATGAAATCATTAGTAAATTAGAAGGATCAACCATTTTTTCAACACTTGACGCGTCCAACGGATTTTGGCAAGTACCTCTCGACGAGGAAAGTTCAAAGTTGTGTACGTTTAATACTCCCTATGGTAGATATCGTTATTTGCGTTTACCTTTTGGTTTAAAATCGGCTAGCGAGGTCTTTCATAAGAAATTTAGATCTATTTTTGAAATAGAAGGTTGTGAAATATACATCGATGACTTTTTTATTCATGCTAAATCGAAAATTGATCACGATAATATATTGAAAAAAGTATTGAGTAGGGCAAGAGAAGCTAATATTACTTTTAATAAAGATAAATGTCACTTTTATCTTCCTGAAATAAATTTTTTAGGTCACACCTTCACATCTAAAGGAATGAAACCACAGATTGATAAAATTAAAGCGATAGTTGACATAAAAAATCCAACAACTAAAAAAGAAGTGCAACAATGGCTAGGGATGGTGAATTATGTAGGTAGATACTTACCAAATTTAGCAACTTTGACTGAGCCTTTAAGACTATTAATTAAAAAGGATGTTTTATGGGACTGGAATATAAGCAGTGCGATGAATCTATTAATAAAATTAAACAACTTTTAACGGAAGCGCCCGTCCTTCAGTATTATGATGTTAAAAAACCGTGTAAAATTTCAGTGGATAGTTCGCAATCAGGTTTGGGAGCGTGTTTACTTCAGAATGATTTACCTTGTTATTATGCGTCTAAGTCTTTAACCGACAATCAAAAACAGTTTGCACAAATAGAGAAGGAGTGCTTAGCCATTCTTTTCGGCTGTGAAAAATTTGAACAATTTATCTACGGCAAAAGAGTGGAAATTGAAACCGATCACAAACCCCTCTTACCAATTTTTAAAAAACCACTTCATCAATGTCCTGTGAGACTGCAAAGAATGTTAATTAGGCTTCAAAGATACGACATTAAATTAACTTTTCGTTCCTGGTCGTGACTTACATATTGCTGATACGTTATCCAGAAATAGTATGCATCATAAAAGTGACAATGACTTGATAAAGTTTGATAAGCTCCTCGATGAAGTTATATAAGCTCAGATTTGTATACTAACAGAAAATAACGGCTGGCATAATTTAACTTTAAAATTAATAATTGATAACTTTTAAAAGCAAACCTCCTACGTGCTTTTTAAAGACTGATAAAGTAATCTTTTATAATATGATGAAATATTAATTTGAAACATAATATAGGAAACAATCATCCACAAAAACAATATCATACAACATACCACACTAAACTAACATATGAAAAAAGTTGTTAGATAATCCCTCTATTCATACAAAGCCAGTCTTTTTTTTTTTTTTTTTAAATTTTCTTTTTTTTTAACAAAAGGTTGATTAATTTACCGAACAGGTATTTTAACCTTTTTTATACGAACTCTATAAAGTTTTTTTTTAATTGCAAACAAAGGGAGAAACAGTTCCTCACCTGGGAGGTCTATGACGTCACTAGAGAGTTAGAACAAAACTATTGGATTTCCAGCTCTAACTGACACCTCGCTCTAAAAGCTCCCAGGATGGAATTATTTAGCTTCCAAACTTACCGAAGGTAATGAAAGTATTTTCATTTTAATCCGCAGAAACTATTTGCTTTCACAAATTCCAAGACAAACATCCTTTTCATACATTAGGGTATATGTTTGGTCTTCCGTCTGTCTGTCTGTCTGTATGATAGTCTGTCATTCAACATATTTTCAACAACCTCAACAAAATAAATACTACTGGATTCTATGCCTCTCTAGATTTACTCCATTATAAAATCAACGTTTATAACCTACGTACTAACATAAATAGTCTACCAATAAGTGTGTCTCATAGCTTCCTCGCGCTCTTTGTTTGTATACTTTAATGTGTTTATGCTTTTAAAACTATTATTGATAAATTTATTTAATTTACTCTTCTCCGTATTTTAAACCTTAAGTTTATTTCCGAGCTTACTGAAGGTGATGGTTTTGGAGAACGAATATATATTTTTATTTCTTCGATTTCAAAAATTCCAAGACGGAAATTCGTTTTTAACATCAAACCAAAAACATTTTTGGTGTCTGTATGTCGATCTGTCGCTCTTTTTGCTTCCGAGCTTACCGAAGGTAACGGAAGCATTGAGTTCACTTTTGAGAACGAAAAACGTTTATGTCTCAGATTTTAAAAATTCCCAGACAGAAATCCGTGTCAGACATCAGGGAACATTTTTGGTCTCGTGTCTGTCTGTCTGTCTGTCGGTCTGTGTGTCCACGAATTTCGAAACATCTGACGGTAACTTGAGTAATTCTTGACCAATTTTGATAAAATTTGGTAGACATGTATATTTAACAAATGCCCAGGACGAGTTCGTTGGACAACGTTATCTGTCTAAGCGTTCACGCGTAATGCTCACGTAAACCTAAACTTTAAATTTAAAATTGGAATTTTAGGCCGGGAAAAAAAATCAAACTTTATCGATTCCGTGAGACGAAATTTTTTTTTTAGTACAATTTTTAATAAAACCAACAGCGACACCGCTATGAAGTGTTAAGGATAGCTAAAACTATTAATAGTTTATAGACAATAAATAATATAACAATAAGTTAATGTTAATATAAGAATAATGTACATGATAGGATGCGAGGAAGCTATGTGCCACACTAATTGGCAGTCTATTTTTTTTTATTATTATTATTATTTTTTTTTTTTTGAGCAAACAAGTCTAAAAAAAATACTCGTCCAATTTTAATGAAATTTAGAATAATAATAATAATAATAATATTCATTATNAAGTAGCCCCGCAGAAGCTCGTGTTCATTTAATAACTTAAGTTAAGCAGTATTGGGCGTGGACAGTAGTTGGATCGGTTGCCGCCACCTCTGACAACAGCTCTGTATTTGATTCCCGGACTGGACCCCCCTCAATGTCCTCCCAGCATTCTTTAAACAAATGAGATGCTGGTCGAAAGATTCATTAGGTTTCGGCCATGGAAGACCATGGGCATAAAAGACCATGGGCATGGAAGACCATGGACATGGGCAACCATGGCGGACACTCTCATTGTGGTTTGATAAAACAAATGAGAAAACATTGTTTACAGACCAACAATGAAGGTTGACTCAGGTTGAAGGTTGGTTGTTGTGTGAGGGTTTGGTTGTCTTCTATCAATCCAGTATCTACCTACCCGGCCCTCTCGATTGATAATATCATAAAATAAATCACTTCACTACACAAAACGTATTCCTTGTATCAAATTGAAATTTTAGATGCCTGTTTCAATTGTGCTTTAAGCCTCGTTCACACGATGGCACTAAATGTCGCGACATTAGTGTCGCCAAGAGTCGTCAATGAACAGTAGATGTCACGGCACTAAACGCACAATAACAAAGGCGCTGAGTGTCAAACAGTGTCACGGCATTAAATATCGCGACATTAGTGCCATCGTGTGAACGATGCTTTGAGCGTCTTAGTTATTGTTTCTTTAGAGCCGTGACATCTACTGTTCATGCGCGACGACACTCGGCTACACTAATGTCGCGGCATTGAATGTCGCGAAATTTAGTGTCATGGTGTTAACGAGGCTTTAGACTTAAGACGATGTGTATTTAGTGTATGAGTGAACAAATTATGAGTACAAGCTCTTGCAATTTGTATTTGAAGATATTTCTTAAAAAAACGTGAAAATTTCAATTTTTAGTCCCTTCATGCTTGCTTTAACCCAGTTATTTAATCGGATGAAAGCACAAATTTTGCTTATGTTTGCAATCTGAGTCGGATTTAAACTCTTCACTCCTACACAGTTTTTTTTTAAATCCTTTATATTTTTACTCTAAAATAGTTTCTAACACAAACTAAATCAATTGAATAAAATTGTTCCAGTAAATTTGTTGCAATCGTGAAAAAAAAAAATAAAAATAAAAAATAAATAAACAAATATTTAAATTACTATTTATAGAATGTAGGTATAACTAGTCCATTGTTGGTTGTATATAAGTTTCACCCTTCTGCACCCATTTGTTTCTCTTCCTCATAGAAACTTACATGGGAACCAACAATGGGCTAATTGTGGTCCTACCATTAATATTTCAGTAAGTAGTAGAAATTATCATAGACACATGCATTGAGAGAGTTGGATTTGGTTATGTTACCTTTGGTAATATATTTAATTTATTTAGTTTAAATGAATAGTGACAAACATAGAATAACTATGGACTATAGAAAAAACAATCCCCTTGTTTAACAATAACCACCCTGGTTAGATTAAAAGAGAATTTTAGCATGAATAGGATGAATTAGTAACCATCTAGTCATCTTGAAGATGACCTAAAGAGGGGTCGAAATATGGCAAAAGTGAGCTTTTATTTCTTTCCAATAGACCCTACTATCAATAAAATTAATATTTCATTAAAATCGAGTAATTTCTAAAACATGGTTGTCCGCAAAACAGTCAAATGAGGAACCAAGACTGTTTTCTGATGTCTAAAACGGGTTTCTGTCTTGGAGTTTTTGAAATCGGTGTCTTAAAAATGTTTTATTGTTCAGAATGATCTCATAGCTTTTGTTATCTCCGTAAAGGTCTACAAAAGTTTTCTATTTCTCATTGCATTCAACAAAGTCCAACAATTCCAAACATAATCGTTACCGGTCTAGATTTTCTTTCAGAATTTTTTCTTGAAATAAAGTCTACAATAAAAATAGACGCCTTATAAATTAACATCCTGAAGAAGAAGAGAAAGGACGAAATTTATATATAAAAATAAAAGAAAGAATGCTTCAACTTATGTTGTTATGTTTCACACAAGAACATTTCCTTTTATAATTTGTTTTATTATTTCCTTACAGAGTTGATTGGATGAAATCTGTTTTCACTGCTGTTACTCATGGCTGGAATTTTCATTTTGCTTTCTGAATCCATATAACATTTCCTTTCTTGAAAGAAAATTCCTCCGTGATATTTTGCTCGTAAGATTTCTGATTTTTTTTTTTTTTTTTTTTTTTTTTGCAAGTGGAAACGTTCTTATTCTCAGTGTTTGTTGTGTCTGGATTTATTTTAGTAATGTGAGTGTGTGCTTGTTGTTTATATTTAAGATTTGTTTTTGTCTGAGTGTTTTGAAGTAAAGAGAATAAACATTTATCTTGTCGATCATATATCTTAAGACATATCAGAATGAATGTAGTTGTCTCTATTTTATCTTTCTTATCTCAAAACCCATATGTATTTTCATTTTTTTTTTTTTTTTTTTTTTTTTCAAGTGCAAGATAATATGAATTTTTATTTTCTCTCTGTAGCCAAATTTCCCAAGAGACCTAAAGATTTATATATGATAATATCCTGAGCTATTTTATACGCTTTTTGCTTCAGAGCTTACCGAAGGCAACGGAAGCTATGTGATCGTTGTAGCGAACAAAAATAGTTATTTACGCAACAAGGGAGAGAAGTATGTTTTCCGGCTCGAAGTTATGTTTTCTCCTGAGGCAACGCCGAAGTAGAAAACTTTATTAGCTCCCGAGGCCGTAAGGCCGAGGGAGATAACTGTAGTATTAGCTCTCGAGGCTTGCCGAGAGAGATAATCCCGAGAGTAGAAATACTTCGATCCATGTTGCGTATTAAATTTTATCTACGACTAGTGCACCAAGGGGTTATAGCTATTAAGTTTGTAAATATAAAAGTTTTACCTACAAATTCACGCAATTTAAACACCTTAAACTGATATTTAGTTACTTGATTTATTAAAATAACAATTCTTNTAATCAAATTAACCATGTAGTTAATCAAATTAACCATGTAGTTAATCAAATTAACCATGTAGTTAATCAAATTAACCATGTAGTTAATCAAATTAACCATGTAGTTAATCAAATTAACCATGTAGTTAATCAAATTAACCATGTAGTTAATCAAATTAACCATGTAGTTAATCAAATTAACCATGTAGTTAATCAAATTAACCATGTAGTTAATCAAATTAACCATGTAGTTAATCAAATTAACCATGTAGTTAATCAAATTAACCATGTAGTTAATCAAATTAACCATGTAGTTAATCAAATTAACCATGTAGTTAATCAAATTAACCATGTAGTTAATCAAATTAACCATGTAGTTAATCAAATTAACCATGTAGTTAATCAAATTAACCATGTAGTTAATCAAATTAACCATGTAGTTAATCAAATTAACCACGTAGTTCGCTAAACATCCAAATTTTCAAGAGTTAGAAATATAAAAAAGCTTTTAATTTAATTTTGCCTTAACTCCGCTAGACAAATAGTTAGTTACTTATAATTTTGTCTCCTTTCTAACTCCACCATGGTATAAGTAGTTATTACTATGATTTTATAATTTATATTTAATGAAAAGCGTAAGGAACTTCGTTCCTACCGGGTGTCCCATGACACCACACGTATTTTTTTCTTTATTATTATTAAAAAGTCCAGTCATGCACCATGACTTAATGAGCGAATTTTCAAAAAAATCTGCGTATTATTGGCTTATGATAATATAGAAAAATTTTGGTTTAGAATTTGGATGGGTGAAAAAAAAAAAATGTTTGGGTACACACGGGTACGGGTGCAAAAGTCAAAATATTATTTACCCTTCAAGATGCACATCGTTGGAAAGCTCCTTAAGAGTACAGTAATTATTGTTATGTTCACTTTTATCATATTTTCATATAAAAGGGGGGTAAAATGGAAAAAACACGTTTTTATGCTATTTTTGACCGTAAATTGTAAAATTTTGGCCCCTAAATGAACTCCAAAAATTCTGGCCAACGAACTCATCCTCTCTTTTGATATTATTGACATTTTAAAATTTGTTTGAAATTTTTTAGTGCATATTTACATACATACATATATACATACATACATAAAAGAAAGTGTTAAATTTTAGGAATCGTTTCAGAATGGTTTGTAACGGATTTCCATAAAAAAAAAATTTCAAAAATTTTGAAGCCATTGCAATACAGTGGTCGCCGCTTAATGTGATCACGGTTAATGTTATCAACCGCTTAGTGTGATCAAAATAGCTTGGAACGGGCCCACCCAATACCAACGCATTAAAAAATATCCGTTTATCGTTATCAGTATTTCGTTTATTGTGATCAAAGTCAAGTCGAAATAATTGAATTTTTTTATATAATTTTCGGGGAAACGACTACAGCTGCGCCAAACCGAGAAGTGTTGAGTCTAAAGACCCAGGATTCTCAGAAAGTATACCTCAAGCCACCTTTCTATTCCTCTATATTACTATATAGACATAAAAAAAACATCTAAACATCCTTTTCTCCACCTATTTCTACATTTTACTTATACAGAGGTCAGTTGTTTTTGTCTTTCAATCGTTTCTGAGAACTCTTTAGTCAAATTAACATTACATTTATACAAGTTCAATTACATTTGATTACTTTTGTTATAAAAAGTGTTAAACAAAGAATGAGTGCTTCAAATGTCGTGATCTCAGCTCGTAGGAGAAGTTAGACATCTTAATATCGTATGATCCTCTTTCGACCGAGATGAGCCAGCGGAAAGCCGCAATTAAATTGGAAACTTTCTCAGCCATTGCTGAACAAACATAAAAAACAACGGAAGGATATCAGCATTGTCTCTTTAAAAAATGTGAACCAAATTAGCAAAAGATATCGGATAGGACAAGAAGGAGATGTTGTGTTGCACAAAAAGAATAGTTTCTGAGAAAAGATTGTAAGGAGAATGAAAGGAAAGAAATGCAAAATATGTTTAGTGTCATTTCCATTATTTGTTTATTTTCTAATGTTTAAACCGCATGTGTTTTATGTGTACGTAATAAACAGTTAATAACAGTTGATTTTCCTATTTTTATTTATTTATTGATTTTTTTCTTTTTAGTATTACTCCCTCAGTGACTTTTGCTTATTATTATTATTATTTTATTTTTTTACCATCCGCTTCCGCTATTAGCGGAAAGATCGGAATTTTCCAGTGTTGTATACTTATATTTATATTTTGATCCAATAAAAACATAATGAAAGCTTAACCAATGAGATTTTGCTTATTATTATCAGTCGGTTAATGTAATCACTAGGCCTTGGTCCCAAAGTGATCACATTAAGCGTATTGCACTGTATTTTAATTTTCATTGAAAATTCGCTAAAATAAAACTTTAAATGTTATATATATTACGATAATATAAGTTATAGATAAGAGAATCAGCTTAAAACAACGTTTAGTATGTTGGAAAAAGAACAAAGGAGAATCGTATCAAAATAAAACTCAAATCACGTAAAAGTAATAATAAAGACTTTAATTTGTTCGAAGGGGATTAATCTCCATACCTAATTTCCGAGCTTAAGAAGAAAGGAATTTAAACGTTCACAAGGCTTGAACGTTCAAAAATCATTTCCTTTAAAGTTTAACTAATAAAATATTCTTTAGTATTAAAAGCAGTTAAGATCTGTCATAAAGATTTCTTTGTCGAGTAAAAAAAAGGATTTTCAAATGACTTAATCGAAGCCGAGATGAGTGGCGGGATTACTAGAAGGTGGAAAGTGGCAGGAATAAAGCAGGTAAATAGCCCTACAAGATAATGGCTTTTAAACTGCCAATAGTGGCACGTCTAAACCTCAAGTAAAACTTCCATTACCCAACCACTTTTCATTTATATCGACCTGTCCTCTGTGATCAGTTTAAAGAAAATAAAAGACCTTTATAATGTTATAGCGCAGTACAAGAGGGTTTTTAAAAAAATACAAATATATATCGACTTGAGTTAAGGGCGCATGTCAACCGAACTTCTGTTAAAACAACGGATATAAAATGTAATCAATAAATCAAAACTGCCACTAACCTTTGACAATTTTGAGTAATAAGCGATGAAAGAAATACAATTATAATTATAAATAATCTTGAAATAATTAAAGCTCATTAGGCCTATTCTACACAAAAAAAACAAACAAAAAACAAAAAAAAACTAAAAACTAAAATTTACTGCGATAAAAATAGAAAGGTAACAGTCATGTTCTTCCGTTTTTTTATCTTTTTAATTAAGTATTTGTATGTGTTGTTAATTATTATATAGGTATGGAAGGAGAAGAAAATGTTAAGTTTTTTTTTCTTTGGGTTTTTAGTCCCGTTCGACTGCTCATTGGGTCATTACAGGACAGGGGGTTATCCGACCACTTTACTCATCTACTCGATGAGATCATCAGTGTGAAACATGTCTGACCCCTCCGGGATTCGAACTCACGTCGGTTAATGTTATGTTTTATTTTATTGTTTTTTTCTTTGTTAATTAAATAGAATCATTTCAATGCAAATTTACCAAGGAGGTAATTCGAGTGACTGAAGTTATGAAGTTTTAGATTTCTGTACGAAGTACGAAAATAAACCTTATGTAACGGTGTCTGTCTGTTGGCTTGTTTCAATTCATAAACTATGAATATGAAATTTGGTTCACAGGTGCATCTCGATATTTGTGATAATTATACACATTTTGAAGATTTCAAACTTAATATTTCCAAGATGGGGGCCAATATAGACGATTAATTTTAACTAAATCGAACAGAAACCGGCGATTATCGTCTCTCATTCTTATGTGAAGCGCGCCATAATTGTTTCAAATTTGACGAGGAACTGTTTATTTTATATTTTCATCAGGAACCGAATGAGGTAAAGAAATTTTAATATTGTTATAATACGTAGGTCAAGTAAAAAACAAGGTTCCCACATTTTTTTCAGGTGTAAGGCATTTTTTATTGAAATAAATAAGTATACCATCTGAAAGCTTCTACTTTAAACTATTTTTCTACATAGTCACCAGATTTTTCTACGCATTTTTCCTGACGAGTTATCCACTTCTGAAAACCTTCTTCGAAGAACTTCGCCGCCAGGCCACCGATGAACTTGGTGACCGCTTCCTTCACGTCTTCATCTGTACTGAAGCGTTGTCCACCCAAGGGTTGCTTCAATTTCGGAAAAAAGTGGAAGATCAGGGCTATAGGGGACATGATCAAGCAATTGCGTACATCAAGCAATTGCAGTACTGATGAAGAGGTGAAGGAAGCGGTCACCAAGTTCATCGGTGGCCTGGCGGCGAAGTTCTTCGAAGCGGGTTTCCAGAAGTGGATAACTTGTCAGGAAAAATCTGGTGACTATGTAGAAAAATAGTTTAAAGTACAAGCTTTCAGATAGTATACTTATTTATTGCAATAAAAAATGCATTACACCTGAAAAAAATTTGGGAACCTTATTTTTTACTTGACCCTCGTAGTACATACGCGTCTAGTGTGGAAAATAGTATTTTGAATGCGAGTGTGGAGTTTGCACTCGAGCGATAGCGAGGGTAGTAAAACCACATGAGCAAAATGTCATTTTCGCACGAGTTGCGTACCGTACTTTATCTACGATTGTTCGATTTTAATAATAAATACAGGAAAAAACTCGATATCAACAGTTACTTATATTAAACAAACATCAAATTAGTTTTGTTAAATATAAACAAACTCGCTAATATTGCGTAAGGTTCAGAATTATGAGACGCGCATGCGCATTGAATACTAGTACGAAAAGAATCACGTTCTACGCATCTAAACTTCTAAACAGAGATACAATGTGTATATTTCGTAACAATCGTAGATAAATGTAAATAATAACCTTGTCCAGCATTGTAACATACACCTTGTCTTCAATTATCTTTTATATAATCGAGTAGTGTCCCGACGACGACGCACCTCTAAATGATTTATAACGTTAAAAATTGATACGCCATAAGCTGGGATTGAACCAGTGACCTCCAGAATGTTGGCCGACGACACTACCATTGCGCCATTCCAATGTAACGAATATCAGAGCATAAAACTGACTATTTAAACAGTAAATATCTCTTTAAATATTTATTTTAATTATAACTAATTATCTCACCTTTTTTTCTCAACCATATTTATTATTCTGCCCGTTACCGCGGAAATAACGGCTAGTGTTATAAAATTGAAGATGACCTAAGAGAAGTTCGAAATATAGCCAGAATGTATTGAAACAGATACTACATAGTAATTTTATTATACCTTTTTAACCTTTTATAAACCTAAATTATTTAATTAAACAAAAAAGGATCACTGTAGTCAGAATTACTAAAGTGTTTGTTTATGAAAACACTAAATTGTTTATGAAATTTCGTCTTTAAAAAAATTTCAAAAAATTGCCATCCTCTTTGGAAGACAACAAATACGAATTTGTTTAAATCTAAAACCAAACGTTAAAACAGAATTTAAATGTTTTATACAAATGTTTTGTTATAGTGAACTAGACAATATACTTTATAACAAAGATTTATTCAACAAAAGAATACAGATTCAACAATAAATAATTTAACAAAAGCAATCACTGGGATAGACTATGCAACAAAAAGTTTTAAAAAAAGTGCAACTGAAAGTCGAAAATTAAATTTTTATTATTTAAAAAAAAAAATGAAGGCAACATTTATTTAAGACAATGTTAGAAAAAAAGTCGATATCTTGAATAATATATTAAAGTTAAATATTCGATACACTTTCAAACAAATAAAAATATATTAAAAAATTAAACTTGCAGATGATTAATTTTTCAACAAAGACTGGCAATATTCACTCGCAATCTACATTGAATGTCATATATTAAATATTGTGTATTCGTACACACATACATAATAGTTATTTACGCAACAAGGGAGAGAAGTATGTTTTCCGGCTCGAGGTTAAGTTTTCTCCTGAGGCAACGCCGAAGGAGATAACTGTAGTATTAGCTCTTGAGGCTTGCCGAGAGAGATAATCCCGAGAATAGAAATACTTCGATCCACGTTGCGTATTAAATTTTATCTACGACTAGTGCACCATGGGTAATAGCTATTAAGTTTGTAAATATAAAAGTTTTACCTACAAATTCACGCAATTTAAACACCTTAAACTAATATTTAGTTACTTGATTTATTAAAATAACAATTCTTATACTAAATATATACGTTTTTAAAGACTGAATGATAACATAAAGTAACCTTCCCGAAAAAAAATAAACAAAAGAGCTAAAAAAAACAACATAATACTTAAAATTTACCTAAAAAATACCTTTTAAGTTGGTATGACTGTTTTTTTTACTCCCTGTTATTAGCAATGTAAAGTCTACTTACAGTGCAAGTCGTAGATAAATATATTTTACTATCATAAGAGATTATACATTAGACACACATGTTATAATAACTACAGTATTTTTAAATCCATCAAAATTTGGTTTCGAGCTTACCAAAGGTAACGTAAGCTTGTTGATCATTCTGAAGAACGAACATTTTTTAGGTTTCTGTACAAACTAAAAAGGAAACCTTATATAACGGCTCTGTCTGTCTGTCTGTCTTTCTGTCTGTCTGTCTGTCTGTCTGTCCGTTGGCTTGTTTCAATTTATAAACTACTATAGCTAGAAACGTGGAATTTGGCACACAGGTACTTCTCGGAATTATAGACAACTGGACAAATTTTGAAGTTTTTACACTTAATATTTCCAAGATGGCAGCCCGGCCAATATGTCGGGTGACTAAAAAAAAAAGCGTTCAGTTACCATGGCATGTTATACATAAATTTAAAGGTCTTGAAGTGTAGAAAAAGAATATGCAACTATAAAAATAATACACGTAATATTTTCAAGATGGCGGCCAATATGGCGAGCGACTAAAAAAGTTTGTAGTTACCATGGCCAAGTTATACATCAATTTAAAGGTCTTGAAGTGTAGAAAAAAAATATGCAACTATAAAAAATAACACACGTAATATTTTCAAGATGGCGGCCAGTATGGCGGGCGACTAAAAACATTTTTTTTAGTTACCATGGCATGTTATACATCAATTTAAAGGGCTTGAAGTGTAAAAAAAGAATATGCAACTATTACACTTAATATTTAAACTTAATCGTACGTACTTACGTGAAGCGCGCCTTACTTGTTTATACCTTCGATTTCGAATATTCCAAGACAGAAATTCGTTTTAGAAATCAGGGAACATTTTTGGTTCCGTGTCTGTCTGTTGCTCAATAATTGTGAACCAAAATATTATAACAACTACTCGTTCGATATTAATGAAATTTAAATGGTACGCCATAATTATTTGTAAAATAAATGGCCATAATGGGTAACGAAAGCTTAAAATTAATTGTACTAAATAAAACGCGAGAAAGATATGAGCCACATTCACTAATTCTTTTTTTTCTATAAATATATGTTATGGAAATTTAAATTTCGAGACAAAACAAATGTTTACTGAGAATGATTAGACTGCTTCTATTACTCGTGGTAATTTCGGAAGCTAAAATTAACCACTAACTTCAACTACAAGTAAACGGTGAATAATTTGCTGGTTAAAATGAATCACGTTCAGATAATGAATCATTTTATTTTTATTGTTTCATGTCACGATTTTATTTCATAACAATCAGCTCCTTGATGTAATGCTTACAATGCAGCTTTCTCTATTAATAATAATAAGTTCTACGACGTACAACTTATTATTATGACGTACAAGTTTCAGATAAGATTGGGACACGATATCTGAAGCAAGCTTTCCTTATACTTTAACGTTATTAAATTACACAAGTTTAATCTTAGAAGTTAATCCAACATTTATTTTTAATATTATAATATGAAAAGTGGAAAAAAACACATCGAAAACTTTTCAATTGATTAATCAATTGAGAAATAAATAAGTTTCGAAATTTAAATACATAGGATATTAATAGCATATAATATACTAGCCGTTAGGCCCGCGGTAACGGGCAGAATAATAAATATGGTTTAGAAAAAGAGCTGAGAGATAATTAGTTATAATTGAAATGGATATTTAAAGAGATATTTACTGTTTAAATAGTAAGTTTTATGCAGTTATAGGTAATTAAAATTAAAACATTTAAATAGGAAGTTTTGCGCTCCGATATTTGTTATAAATTTATGGCGCAAATGGTTTAGTATCTGGCTTACATCCAGTAGCCCCGGGTTCGATTCCAGCTTATGGCGCAGCAATTTTTAACGTTATAAATCATTTAGAGGTGAGTTGTCGTTGGGACACTACTCGATTATATAAAAGATTATAGGGTGATCCAAAAGTTCGGAAACAGCTTAATATCTCCGGTTATAATTGAGATATTAAGTTCCGGTTTGCGGGTATCTGTATAATTCATTAAAAACTACTTTACTGGTGGGTAATAATTTTTTTCCGCCATGTTGGTTGCCGCCATATTGGATCCAACTTTGAAATTTTCAATTGGAACACCCATAAAGTGATACATTTTTAGAAAGGCCTTGAAAAAAGAAAACATTGGCCGCAAGCCAGAGCTTTTTATCTTTCGCCCTTTCAAAATGGTACACATGTCAAATGTTCAACATGTTCTACATGTTAGAAATTCAAAATTGAAATTTTCAACGCTTGATAGCTGCTATAATAAGGCTTTAAGAGAAAAAAAATTAAGAGTAAAATTATCCTATTTTAAACTCAAAAATTCAAAATTGGTTAAAAAAAAAAAATATTTTAGTTACATTTTCGGTTGCGAGTAAAATGACTACGTGCATTGCTGTAGCAACCAAATAAAAATATAAAATTGAAAAAAATAGCGGTAAACTTTTATTTTTTACCCTAAAATAAGACAAATTTACTCTTGCATTTTTTTCTCCTAAAACCTTCACTTTGACCGTAATTAAAACGTCAAAAAGGACAATTTTGTAATTTCAACTGGTCGCCATTTTAAAACGGCAAAAGATAAAAAAGCTCTGGTTTGCGGCGAATGTTTTCTTTTTTCAAGGCCTTTCCAAATATGTATCACAGTATAGGGGTTCCAATTTGAAATTTTAAAGTTGAATCCAATATGGCGGCAACCAAAAATGGCGGAAAAATGGGTACCCACCAAAAAAGTATTCATTTATGCATGATGAAGATAGCAACAAACTGCAGTTTGATATCTCAAATATTAACGGAGATATTAAGCTGTTGCCGAACTTTTGGATCACCCTATATTTAAACTGAAGCTCCACATTAGTACGTTGGGTACACCAAAAAAAGTTGCACTTTTTGATTGGAATATGCCACTTTGTGTGGACATAGTTGATGCCCAGAGGTAACTTTTCAGATAGGGTGTCACTTCAAAATCCGTGCAGGACACCAAAATGGCGGCCATTAAAGATGGCGGTCATTAGCCCCAGTATGACGAACTAAATGTTTCTGTACCTCATCTCATAATGGTCCGATTTCGAATTTTTTTTTTTGTTTCAAAGCTCATTTAAAGGAGAAACTTTATTGTCCTTATA
>KZ651504.1:299940-320027 GCA_001010745.2 Gerris buenoi
TCATTATTTTCTCTAAGGAAGGTCAGCTGATTTTGTTTTATTTATTGATTTTTTTTTTTGTGTGTGTGTGTGTCTATTTTCTATCTAATAAAGAAATTGGGTCAATTTTTAAGTTTTTGGTAGTATTCATACTACGGACATTTTTTAAATTTAAATTTAAATCAAATTATAATTATTATTAACACTGGGAGGCAGACAGAGAAAAATATACTTCAGCACCAGGACTTGAACCACGAGCCTCTACATTTCCAGTGTAGCGTCCTACCAACTGAGCTACGCAGGAGGTAGAGCGCTAAACTGGAAATGTAGAGAATCGTGGTTCAAGTCCCGGCGCTGGAGTCTATTTTTCTCTGCCTGTCTCCCAGTGTTAATAATATGTCATTATAATTAGATTTAAAAGAGAAATTGGATCAAAAACACAATTTTTTGATTTTAGGCGCATTTTCCGGGAAAACACTACGTATAGGAGAAATTTCGACTTCAGATTCATATTCAGCACACAAGAATACCTTAGTAAAAGACATTTTCATTCTAAAGCCTTTTTTTTTGCAGATCAGTGTTATAGTTATTAGTCAATACGAACATTAATATTATAATTAGTAAGTAAAGTTAGGTCAAATTGGTAATTATTAATTACCAATTTGACTTAACTGACTTAATCCTGACTTAGATAAGTTCAGTGAATACTGTTCATATGTTTCCACATTATTAATATACACAGTATTGTCTTGTAATGCAGCATAATGTATAGATTAAATTCCTCTTCGTTGAAACTCTGTTACAGCTATTGATTGCGCAGTTAGGTACGTATATATGTATGAGTCGGTGAATCATTACTGAACGCACTGTGTAATTATTGATTCTTAGATGTACAGTTACGATCCTGTAATGATCAAAAGCATTCTAAACTTAACGTAATTGAATTTTACCACGTATTTACACTTTGTAATTGAATAATTTAAGATTAATTGCTTGATTTAGTTCCAGTTACTAATACATAAGTAGTAAACAATAATAGTACACAGTAGTTTAGGTTCTACAAGAGAATAGTTAGTAGAAGTATGTTTTCCTGCTCGAGGTTAAGTTTTCTCCTGAAGCACCACCGAAGGAGAAAACTTCATTAGCTCCCGAGACCGTAAGGCCGAGGAAGATAACTGTAGTATTAGCTCTCGAGGCTTGCCGAGGGATAAAATCCCGAGAGCAGAAATACTTCGATCCATGTTGCGTATTAAATTTTATCTACGACTAGTCCACCATGGGTAATAGCTAAAGTTTGTAGGTTTAAAACTTTTACCTAAAAATTCACGTAATTTAAACACCTTAAACTGATATTTAGTTACTTGATTTATTAAAATACTTTTTATACTAAATATATACGTTTTTAATTTAATTACGTCTAGTTTGTTTTTTATTTGAAGACTTTGATAACCTAAAGCAACCTTCCCGAAAAATTAGTAAACAAAACAGCTAAAAAACATTACTTGTTGGTAAGATTGTTTTTTGTTTTTTGTTTGTTTAAGATTGTTATTTTGTTTTTTTTTTGTTTCAAGGGAGGGAAGTAGCACTTCCCTCCCTGTTATTAGCAATGTAAAGTCCACTTACAATGCAAGTCTTAGATAATAGTTATTGCCTTACTTCGGTGTGGTCAAAACAGCAGAGTTAATGACAAATCTTTGTTGCCAATTGTTAGCATTATGTGAAAGCATATCTTATCTATTGTAGTGTACCTTCAAAAACATAACCCGTAAAATATTTAATAAAATGTCATTATCTCCAGTAGGTAGAAAAAGTTATGATTTTTGATTAGTTTAGAGGGACTAAAGTAAGTCTTTTCATCCCTAAACTCAAAAAACAGAAGAAGAAGGGAGAAAAAGTAAAAGTAAAATCAGAGAGAAAAGGAAGGATTGCCAACCTGATTATTTTATAAATAGTAAAAAAGAATGGCTAATGTAGTAAAGTTGTTGAAATCAGGTTGGCTACACTGCTTTTTCGACCTTGTTTATTATTGTTTATAACATGCATCTAAATAACCTTCTATTTGAGTTTAATTCTCATTTGTTTTTAAATATTGAATCTCTTATATCTGCTATTAAAAGTGCTAAAAATGATTGTTTTTTATTTAAATAATAAATATAAACTGTCAATGGAAGAAAGTGTGTATTTTCTCCCTACTCAACATAAAATATTGTATGTACCTCGGGAGTAAAATGCTATCCTTCCCCTCGCGGTAATTATCTCCCTCAGCTCAGCTACGTCTCGGGAGCTAACTAGCGTTATTCCCTCGGCTACGCATTGGAAATTTAAAAGTTTAACTCTCTCGGCTTCGCCTCAGGATTTAGGGACCATGGACCATGTTTCCTGAGGTGAAGCCGAAGGGATATACTGGGATACACTCTGTATAGACAGAGTGAGGGAGATATATATTATATTCGTCCGAGAAGAGGAAAGCCTTTAAGGCAGAACTTAAGAGTAGGTATATTAAAATGTCAGAGAGAAAAGGAAAGTAGATAGTGGTGCGCCTACCCCCACTATCCTACTTAGGCACTAACCTACTTCCCTTGTCATAACTATGCACACACCATACAAAAAACTACTTGCAAAAACTCAGGACTTTCTCACTGTCCTTTTCAGCACTTTTCTTGTCGGAACAAGGTTTTTAGTCAACACTACTCCAGATGGCAATTATTTATTCAGGGCATTGTCTTATTTTATTTATCGCCACGAACAATTAATGAATAACATACGATTGGAAATCTTATCTTACATGATCTCTGACTGGACCTCCTATTCTTCAATTTATTTTAAATTTCGATATCTCATGAATTTAACGACATTTTCAAGACAGAATTAGGAGAAATTCCAAATTTTAAGTGTAAACTCCAATTATTGAAAGACGGGACAACTCCAATTTTTGTAAAAACCACGTCCGGTACCATACGCTCTAAATGAAGAAATAAGAACAATGGAAGAGCAAAGAACATGGAAGACTTGAAAAAAATGGCATAATTACAAAAATTGATAACTGTGAATGGGGAACACCAATCGTACCGGTAAGGAAACCGAATGGCACAGTTCGACATTGCGCGGACTACAAAGTGACTCTCAATAGGGTAATCGAAAATGAAATTTCCCAATCCCAGTAATTGAGGACATATTTCCACAGATGAACGGAGGACAAATTTTTTGTTCACTGGACATAAGCAACGCTTATCTTCATATGGAGATGGATGAAGACAGTGCAAAAATGGAGACTCTCAGCACGCATCTCGGGCAGTTTAAGGTAAACAGGTTGATGTTTGGGGTAAAAGTTGCTCCATCGAAGTGGAACCAATTCATGAGTAGACTCTTGACAGACATACAAGGCGTTCTAAGTTTTTTTTGACGACATATTAATTCAAGGAACTACCTTCGATGAACATTAGACAGACTAAGACAAGTATTTACAAGAATGAGACAGCATAACATAAGACTCAACAGGGACAAGTGTAAATTTTCCCAGAGAAGCGTGGAGTACCTTGGTCATATTATAGACGAATAGGCTAAACGGAGAGTAAGCCATATAATATCTTTTTTTCAATTTAAATCAAATTATAAGTATTATTATCATAGCATTTTATCATTTTTATGTATTGATACCATTGTTAATTTGTTCTAATAAATAAATAAATATTAACAATGGGAGACAGACAGAGAAAAATAGACTCCAGCGCTGGGACTTAAACCACCTCTAGACTCCAGTGCCGGGACTTGAACCACGGGCCTCTATATTTCCAGTATAGTGCTCTACCAACTGAGCTACACTGAAGAATAATTTCCTCTATCAGTAACGTTACCTATTCCCGAATTAAGCGTTCAATTTTCCACAAGTCTAGCAGTCGATATTTAAGACAATAGAACTAGACCGATAATTATTGCTTATAATTAAAAAGTACCACTTTAATGCTTGTACCTTGTACAATCAATTAGAAATTTCATTTTTGAGTTTTAGGTAGTATTCATACTAAAGAAAGTTTAAATTTTAACTATAATTATTATTAACCTTGGGAGAAAGACAGAGAAAAATAGACTCCAGCGCCGGGATTTGAACCACGAGTCTCTATATTTCCAGTACAGTGCTCTACCAACTGAGCTACACTAAAGAATAATGTCCTCTGTCAGTAACGATACCAAGGGGCCGATTCTGTAACTTTGAAACCTCCCTCTTCATGTTGTTATTTATCAAATTTTTGTTATGAAAATGCGCGCGCAACCTGTCAACGTGAATCTATAACTATGTCTGTTGTTATATAAGGAGAAATTGATATATAAGGTTTGATATATATCCACTCAAAATTGTTGTTGATATAATTCGTCAGGTTATGTTGTTATATATCAAATGCTAAAAACCAAAACCAAGTGACACAATTATTGATGTTTTCATTCTCTTTTCTTGTTTTCTGACAGAAATGACTATAAAATTGCCAATAAAAAGTACGCTGTCAATCCGTAGTTCGGTATACGGCCATATACAGCGCTGGTATCACTTTACAGATTCACTACATTATGTAACAACACTTTGATATATAGCGATGTTTGATAAATAATGTCAAAGTGGATATATATCAAAAAGGTTACAGAATCGGCCTCCTAGTCCCGAATTTTTCTATTTTCAAGATTTTCAATTTTCTAGAAGTCGATATTTACGACAGTAGAACTAGACCGAGAATTATCGCTTATAATAATAAAGTATGTTTTTTTTTCGTTATTGAGCCTACTTACTACTCGTTAGTAAAGAATAAAGAAGTCTTTATGATGTACTTATATATTCTGGAAGTACAGTTGAAGGGACACTGTACCTCCCTCAAGTACCCTGTTAGTATCAGATGCTTAGCACTGTGCTTTAATAAGACTCCCAGGAACGAAGTCACTTCAACAATCTTCCCTTTGAACAAGCTCTGAATTTCAGACTTAAGCAACGAACTACAAAAAGTAATATTTTCTTTATTACAAAGAATGACTGAAAAGTTTCAAGCTCAGGTATGAAATAATTATTTTACACTACACCTCATATTAAACCAAGTCACTGTTCAGTACAAAATCTATTTCAGAAGTGTAAAAAATAGTACATCACGCGTCTAGTGCGGAGAGTTGCATTTTGGATGCGAGTGTGGAGTTTGCACCCGAGCGATAGCGAGGGTAATAACACCACACAAGCAAAGCAAAATTCCGTTTATGCGCACGAGTTGCGTACCGTACTTTATCTACGATTGTTAGATTTTAATAATAAACACAACAAAAAAAAAACTTCCTGTATGTAAGTTCGTATTTCTCTTTTAATAAATATGGCATTAATTCATTAGTTGTATTTTGTGTCGAATTAATTGTTTCGGGAGGAGTTTTTTAATCTCCTCATTTTTGTCATAATCAGTTAAATCACTCTGTTTTTCACTAAGAACTCGATATAAACAGTTAATTTAATTAAACAAACAGCAAATTAGTGTTGTTAAATGTAAACAAAATCGCTAATCGTGTGATAAGTTGAAGAATTCTTCTTTATTTCAACACTAGGAATGAAAGAAAGAAGAATTTTGAACCCGCATGAAAAGTATCACTTTCTACGCATCTAAAAAGAGATAAAATATTTCGTATCAATCGTAGATAAAATCTATTTCAGAGGTATAAAACATACGTGTATATTTAATAGTTTAATACAATATTTATATTCAATGACAATCACCTTCAGATAATGTAGTTTAAAGGTCAAAAGGTTACGGAGAAAATATTGATTTTTCATTTTCCAGGTTATTTTTACAGTGTTAACTACTTAATTTTTATTGACGGACTTTTTAATGCGGCCGTCTTCTTAGGACGGGTACATAATGCTGGTACCCGTGCTGGTACATAATACCGTAATGGTACATAGTGCGGGTACATAATGCTGGGTTTTTAAGCGCAGAAAACTAACCAGTAAAAATATAGACAGCCAAATCGGTGTGGCACATAGCTTCATCGCATCCTATCACGCACTTTATTGAATTTATACTATTATATTTTTTGTCTAATTTGTTTAATTATTGTTTCCCGCATTTTTTTTTAATCTGTTAAAATTGTTTGGGTTTTTTACGAAAGTTAAAGTCTCAATTTAGCAAAAGTTAAAGAGCGCAGACGGTTCATTTTAATCTAAAGGGCAATTTGCGACATACTTTTAATATACTATAAAAATATCATACAAATCAGATAAGCACGTTTGAAGCTATAGGTGTAAATAAATGTGTGTTTGTGCGCATGTGGAAGAGAAACAAGAAATGATCACACAAGGTTGAAACATATATGGAACCAACAATGAGCTAATTAGGACCTACCATCCAAATTTCATTAAAATTGGACGTGTAGCTTTTAAGATATGTTGGTTCGCAAAAATTTACTGACAGACTGACAAACCGACGGTTTGACAGACCGCTAGACAGACACAGAACCAAAAATGTTTCCTGATGTCTGAAACGGATTTCGGTCTTGGAATTTTTGAAATTGGACACCTAAAAATTTGTCGTCCTTCGGAACGATCACATAGCTTCAGTTACCTTCGGTAAGCTCGGAACGATCACATAGCTTCAGTTACCTTCGGTAAGCTCGGAACGATCACATAGCTTCAGTTACCTTCGGTAAGTTCGGAAGCAAAATAATATCGTCGCAAAAAATTTGATTTTGACGATTCGGTAACGATGACGTGACTGACGTGCCGGATTTGGAAAGGTGCTGGCAAAGTGTAGACGTGCCATTCAACTTTCAAAAAAGGTGACGTGCAGAGAGTGATGTCTGTGAATAGACCTTTTATGTACTTTTTAACGAAAAACTAATCCTCCAACGACATAAGTATGAAGCATCCTTTTTAATATCTCACGTTAGAATTGAATTTGTTTCCTTTTTTTGTCACTCAGCAGTAAATAAGAATGCAAACACTTGATACAATGAAATATTCAAATATGAGATTTAGCAGAATAAAACAATCCCTCACCTTTCAAACGACTTATTTATTTTTTGTTAATTTTCCGGAAGGAAGTTAATCTTTTTATATCCGCTCTAATTCTTGCTTCGTTTTTATTAAGCTTTTTGTTTTTCCGAGCAGTGAAGCATTTTAATTATTTATATTCTTCTTTTTCTTTTATTTCTGAATCTTCTTCATCTTTATTTTAATTTTCTTTTTTATTCTTATTATGATTTTAATTATTCATTTTTAACTCATTGTTTAACAAGTAGCTATTTTATACTTTTTTCTACTTTAATTCACAATTATTTCTATGAATGATAATTGCACGAGTAAAGTTTTCCTATTTTATGATTGTTTCATTCTTTAAGATATTGAACTTAGTTATTTTATACATCTTCAATTTTAAGATCATCAATTGTGTTTTTCTCCAGTATTGTGATAGCCACTCATCACGAAAGAGGTGTAGTTCAATAACCTAAAGGTGCGTTTACATCTGACACTTCTCTGTGGCAATAAATGTCAAGTGTCAGACAGAAATTGCTTTGAGTGTTTACATCTGAGAGAAATTACTTGAGATTAATGTCGGAGATAAATGTCTGACACTTCTCGCAATGCTTAAATTTGCAATAAATGTACGAAAAATATAATAATCAGTTGTAGGGAATTAATTTTATATTTTTATTTTTGTTTATTTTATTTCATTATGACATGTCAACACTGTAAATATTTATTCTTGACAAGTTATAAAAATAAACAATAGTCGAGTTTGAGACATCAACCAAAATATCCTTGTGTTCTTTTCCTTCTTAATTATTATTTTAATTCTGTGTCTGGACACCCCATCCAGCCCCACAAAATTGGTGACCCCGATAAAGAAGAAAAGTACCAAGAAACAAGATCATTTTCAAACAACAAGTCGGTAAGAATTTTCGAATTATTATATTTTTACATTTTTCGGATCACATTTCAAAATTCTAAATTGTCGATTCAAAGTTAATAAATCAAATCAACAGAAATTACAATGGAAGAGCAGGATAATAAAATCCAAGATGGTCAACATTCGATCGCCAGAGTTGCCGTGAAATTTCCACCCTTCTGGAGAGCGGACCCCGAACTGTGGTTTAGCCAAATCGAAGCCCAGTTCGTCACGTCAAACATTACGCGAGACGAAACAAAATATTACCACGTTGTCTCCGTAATAGAAAGTGACGTCTTGTCACAAGTAAGCGATTTAATCAAACAACCACCCGCTGAAAATAAATACGTTACACTTAAACAACGGTTAATAAGACAGTTCGCCGATTCCGAACATCAAAAAGTAAACAAACTTTTGACAGGTATGGATTTCAGCGGAAAGAAACCATCTGACATTTTACGCGAAATGCGTAACCTCGCAAATAACAAATTAAGCGACGAAATCCTAAAAACATTATGGTTTAAAAATTTGCCTGCTCAAACTCAAGCCATACTGTCAATTAGCGAAGACAATTTGGATAAAATCTCTTTGATGGCCGACAAAATAACAGACGTGACAGAAAATCCTTCTGTATCAACCGTTTCAAAAAATAACGACGCAGACGATAAATTTGACCGACTTGAAAAACAAATCGAAAAATTAACGAAAGAAATTAATTCTTTAAAATCAGAAAATTTAAAATTAAACAACCGTTCCCGATCTTCTAGCTTCACTCGACCATTTCGCGCGCGCTCTTCAAGCCGCTACCGACAAGAGGGAAAACTCTGTTGGTATCATTTCACCTTTGGTAAAAAGGCAAACAAATGCGAACAACCTTGCAGTTATAATGCTTCAAGGCAGCAACAGGGAAACTCCAACGCTTGAATAACTGTGAAGCGACTCTTGTTCAAGCTCGCGTTCCGTATCGCTTATTCGTTTCGGATAAGACATCAGGTTTGAAGTTTTTAATAGACACCGGAGCTGATTTTTCTATTTGCCCACCTAGAATAATTGACAAACCCAACAGGAGTGATTACGCATTGTATGCAGCGAATGGAACAACTATAACGACCTACGGAGAACGACTTCTTACTCTTGACTTAGGACTGCGAAGAAGATTCTCCTGGCCTTTTATTATTGCAGACGTGAAGAAACCTATAATTGGTGCGGATTTTCTTAACAAGTTTAATATTTTAGTAGACTTAAAAAACAAAAGACTGATAGACGGGTCTACAAAATATTTTTCTAATACTCGTTCATCATCAGCAAGTATCGACAAAGATATCGGAACTATCACCAAAATTGAAACCGACAATTTCACAAATATTTTAAGAAAATATCCTGACGTTACAAGACCTACAACGACAAACTACTTCACCAACATCTGCAAAGAAAATCTTCACAAAGTCACTCACACCATTGAGACAAAAGGAGGTCCCACATATGCTAAAGCAAGACGTCTAGCACCTGACAAACTTAAGATCGCCAAAGAGCATTTCCAAACCATGTTGGAACTTGGAATATGCCGACCTTCCAAGAGCTGTTGGGCCAGCCCTCTTCACATGGTCCCGAAGAAAGGAAACGATTGGAGACCATGTGGAGATTACCGCAGGTTAAACGCAATCACCATCCCTGACCGGTATCCCCTGCCCAACATTCAAGACTTCGCTAACCTTTTGGAAAACAAACATATTTTTTCAAAATTAGATATAGTTCGCGCATATCATCACGTGCCCATGGAAATTTCGGACATAGAAAAAACAGCGATAATAACTCCCTTTGGCCTTTTTGAATTTTTGGTTATGCCATTCGGATTGCGAAATTCAGGCCAGACTTTCCAAAGATTTATGAACAGAATCCTAGGAGACCTACCGTTCGTTTTCGTATACCTAGACGACATATTAATAGCCTCAGAAAATCTAGAAGAACATCTATCTCATTTCGAAACAGTAATTCAAAAATTAAATCAGTTCAAAATTTCAATTAATATTAAAAAAAGTATTTTTGGAGTTAAAGAATTAACCTTTCTGGGTTACCATATTACTCAGGAAGGAGTAAAACCAGCACCAGAAAAATCAGAGGCAATAGCACAAATGGAACCCCCGAAAACCATTCGAGCCCTAAGAAGATTTTTAGGCGTAATAAATTTTTACAGACGTTTCCTTCCTTCAGCTGCGACACATCAAGCTCCACTTTTCGACTTAATTAAGGGTAATCCGAAAGACAATGAGGAAATCATCTGGACAGAAACGAGACTACAATCCTTTAACACGTGCAAACAAAATGTCATCAATGCAACCACTCTGGTTTTTCCATCCTCCACTTTACCTCTTACACTTATGGTGGACGCCTCGGACATTGCTATCGGCGGCGCTCTCAACCAACTTCGAGATGGAAATTTGGAACCACTCGGTTTCTACTCTCAAAAACTGAACGACACTCAAAAAAACTACAGCACTTACGACCGCGAACTTTTGGCAATATACAATTCAATCAAACACTTTAGACACATGCTCGAGGGAAGATCATTCACTGTACTGACGGACCATAAACCTTTGACATTTGCTTTCAAGCAGAAGACCGACAGACAGTCACCTCGTCAAATTCGCCAATTAGACTATATTTCTCAGTTCACGACAGACATCAAGTATATACAGGGAAGTAAAAACATCACAGCTGACATGTTGTCAAGAATTGAAGCGATCAACACTCCTGAAGCTTTAGACTACCTTAAGCTACATCATGAGCAGTTGGATGACGAAGAATTAAAAGTTATTGTAGAAAATCCATCTTCAACATCACTACAAATAAAGAAATATACACTACCCGACAAGGACTACCCTCTGTATTTTGATTTCTCCACTGACAATCCAAGACTTTACGTACCCAAGACAATGAGACAAACGGTTTACAACCTTCAACATAATTTAGCACACCCAGGCATTAATAAAACTTTAGTGCTAATTAAGAAAAAATTCATCTGGCCTTCTATAGCAGCTGACATCAAGAGATGGGCAAAAGCATGCCTAGAATGCCAGAAAGCAAAAGTATGGAAACATAACAAGACTGAGATTGGAACTTTCGCGCCAACAAACAACAGGTTCGAAAACATCCACATAGACCTTATTGGACCACTACCAGTTTCTGACGGGTACCGCTACTGCTTGACCTGCATCGACAGATTTTCTAACTGGACCGAAGCAATTCCATTACAGGATATGACAGCAGAAACTGTGGCCAAAGCGTTATACTCCAACTGGATAGCTCGCTTTGGAATACCAAGCAAAATAGTTACAGACCAAGGTCGTCAATTTGAAAGCGATCTTTTCAGAGCACTTTCCAAATTACTCGGCATTCAACACGTGAGAACAACACCATATCACCCTCAGTGTAATGGAAAAATCGAGCGAGTTCACAGGACAATCAAGGCAGCACTCATGTGCCACAAAACTCACAACTGGACTGAAGCTCTTCCGACCGTTTTACTCGGAATCAGATCTTCTCCTGTTGGAGACAACAAAGAGTCAATTGCAGAATACACATACGGACAAACTATCAGAGTTCCTGGTGACTTCTTTCACACATCAGACAAGAATGTCTGCGACCCAACAGACTTCGTAGGACGTTTGCATACTACGATTCAACGCCTTAAGCCAGTTCAAACAAATCACAGAACTCGAGAGAATGTGTTTATTTATCCCCAGCTAAGTACCGCCTCTCACGTATTCATTAGACAAGATGCCGTACGCAAGTCTCTGCGGCCACCTTACGATGGACCTTACAAAGTAATGAAACGGACGCTAAAATACTACACAGTTTTAATCAATGGAAAGGAGAAAAATATCTCTATTGACAGACTAAAACCAGCGTACTTACTTAACACCGACGACTGTACACACCGACCTACCGCAACATCTCCACCTCCGACCACATCACCCAAACAATCACCATCACATCCCAGCAAACAACCTAAAGATAATGAAGCAGGGATGCATTTGAGATCTGGAAGGAAAGTTCGTTTTCTCCCTAGCTCAAGATAATCGTTCACACTGGAGGGGGGTAATGTAGGGAATTAATTTTATATTATTATTTTTGTTCATTTTATTTCATTATGACATGTCAACACTGTAAATATTTATTCTTGACAAGTTATAAAAATAAACAATAGTCGAGTTTGAGACATCAACCAAAATATCCTTGTGTTCTTTTCCTTCTTAATTATTGTTTTAGTTCTGTGTCTGGACACCCCATCCAGCCCCACACAGTGTTTACATCTGTTGTTATAGAAGTGTCGACACTTATAGCTGAGAGTAGAAACATAAATCTGAGACAGAAATTTTTCGATGTTTACACAACTGAGATTTCTATCTGACATAAATTTCAGATGTAAGCACACCTTAACAAAAACTTCACACAGAAATTTTAAATTGAAATATAAGTAACTGGTTTCGGCAGTTCCAAAGCAGCCTTCTACAGATACTCTAGAGGTTACTTGATCCACTTCGAAAGTACACTAGTACTTAAGAGGTTCCAGGATCTACTTCGCAAGTACACTTGTACTTAAGAGGTTGCAGGATCGAATTCGTATAAGTACACTTGTAATTAAGAGGGTAGAGGATCTACTTCGAAAGTACACTTGTAATAAAGAGGGTAGAGGATCTACTTCGAAAGTACACTTGTAATTAAGAGGTTGCAGGATCGACTTCGTATAAGTACACTGGTAATTAAGAGGGTACCGGATCTACTTCGCAAGTACACTTGTATAAAGAGGGTAGAGGATCTACTTCGAAAGTACACTTGTAATTAAGAGGTTGCAGGATCGACTTCGTATAAGTACACTGGTAATTAAGAGGGTACCGGATCTACTTCGCAAGTACACTTGTAATTAAGAGGTTGCAGGATCGACTTTGTATAAGTACACTTGTAATTAAGAGGGTACAGGATCTACTTCGCAAGTACATTTGTACTTAAGAGGTTGCAAGATCGACTTCGTAAGTACACTTGTACTTAAGAGGTTGCAAGATCTACTTCGTAAGTACACATGTAATTAAGAGGGTACAGAATCTATTTCGTAAGTACACTTGTAATTAAGAGGGTACAGGATCTACTTCGTAAGTACACTTGTAATTAAGAGGGTACAGGATTTACTTCGAAAGTAAACTTGTAATTAAGAGGGTACAGGATTTACTTCGAAAGTACAGTTGTACTTAAGAGGTTGCAGGATCTACTTCGTAAGTACACTTGTAATTAAGAGGGTACAGGATCTACTTCGAAAGTACACTTGTACTTAAGAGGTTGCAGGATCTACTTCGTAAGTACACTTGTAATTAAGAGGGAACAGGATTTACTTTGAAAGTACACTTGTAATTAAGAGGGTACAGGATTTACTTCAAAAGTACACTTGTACTTAAGAGGTTGCAGGATCTACTTCGTAAGTACACTTGTAATTAAGAGGGTACAGGATCTACTTCGAAAGTACACTTGTACTTAAGAGGTTGCAGGATCTACTTCGTAAGTACACTTGTAATTAAGAGGGAACAGGATTTACTTTGAAAGTACACTTGTAATTAAGAGGGTACAGGATTTACTTCAAAAGTACACTTGTACTTAAGAGGTTGCAGGATCTACTTCGTAAGTACACTTGTAATTAAGAGGGTACAGGATTTACTTCGAAAGTACACTTGTTATTAAGAGGGTACAGGATTTACTTCGAAAGTACACTTGTAATATTAAGAGGGTACAGGATTTACTTCGAAAGTACACTTGTAATTAAGAGGGTACAGGATTTACTTCGAAAGTACACTTGTAATTAAGAGGGTACAGGATTTACTTCAAAAGTACACTGTAGTTTCGAAGTCGATGCAGTAGGCTCTAGATTATCTAAAGAAGGCTGGTTTAGAACAGCCAAAACCGGTAAATTATTTGAATTACAATTTTTCGTGTGAAGAAGTTGTTTCGTTACTGAACTACAGCTCTTTCATGTTCAATTATAATATAGCAAGCCCTTAAGCCCGTGTCAGCGATCTTTAAGTAAAAAGTAAGTAAATTAATGTAAATAAGTTATTATATCTATTTAAAAACCAATAAATCAAAACAAACGTTTATTTTTATTGGAATAAATGTGGCTGCCTTAGTTTGGCAATAACAAATCATATTAAGTTGAGCCGTAAGGTCACAACTTGATTGTATAAAGCATGAATCATCCAATGTACGAGCCTAAACTGTGTCGCATTGTTTTTAGAATAATAGTCCAGTCAAATGGTAGTTTAAAGTGGAAAGTTCTGGTGTAATTGTTGTTAGTGGTTTACTTTATGTTTTTTGGGGTGCTGGACACAAAAATTTTACACGCAAATAAGATAAATCATCATAAAACCTTTCAATTTCTATGCAAAAGAGGGTTGAAATAACCGGGAAATCAATAATTTTTGAAAAATAGAATTAGTTTGTAGACCGAAAATCGAGTCGATGTTATTTTTACACTTGATAGGTTAGTTATTCAAATATTACTAAAAATCAACGAAGTCACCTGTCAAGGGACAAACTAACATCAACTTGATTTTCGGTCTACTAACTAATTCTGTACTCAGGATCAAGAAAATCATACTGTCCACCATAATTGGTGAGACATGGCCGCTCTCCACCGGTTTGTTTTTTTCTAATGCCTATTGCCAAGCTATGTCCCGAAGACGAACTTAGCCGACCACATATTCTTAAAAGGCGCTAAAAGATTGACATGTATACAAAATTCTAGCTTGATGTTAGTCAGACACTTTTTTGCACGCTATCTCCAGGATTATATGTGACAAGTTAAGAAAACTAAAATAGCGTGGGTTTGAATGGAACTAAAACGTACTTTTAAGACCTTAAATGCAGTAATAAACATTAAAACCTACTATGTAAATGTATTAAGAGGCAGCTATATTATATGAAATTGTATTTACTTATATTTACCATGTGATAAATATGATTTTGTATTGCATTTCCGATCAAAATTTCCTATGACCTTTGGCTGATTGACCTTTGATTTCGAGATATATCGATTACTTGCCAACGCTTTATAACTCAAAAACTGAAAGTGCATCAATAATAAGTACAAACCATTTTTGGTTTTTTGCTAAAGGCCCCATCCACGGTTAAAATATTAGTGCAAACATCATGCGTTTGATGTTTGCGCAAACACGATGCGACGTGTAAACTCCCATACAAGATCAATATGTTTGCGCAAACATCTTGTTTGTGCAAACATTTTGTCCGTATATGAGGCTGTTTGATGTTTGCGCAAACACAATGTTTGACGTGAATGCCCTACATTTGCCTGACATTTTGGCTTTGCGCCAAAATTTCATGTAAAATGTTTGATCGTGTATGGGGACCTTCCTATCAGGTAACTGCCCTAGAGAAATGTGCTGAACGGATGTTTAGATGGGTATCTAATTAATCAACATGAATTGAATTTCCACTTCCTGCAAATTCAAACTGGATTAAAGTTTCCCATACACGGTGTAAATGTTTGCACAAACATCATGTTTGTGCAAACATTTTGACCGTGCATGGGGCTGTTTGATGCTTGCGCAGACATGATGTTAGACGTGTATGGCCTACATTTGCCCGACATCAGGTTTGCGCAAAATATTTGATCGTGTATGGGGGCCTTAAAACAAAGCAGTTTTTAGACTTCATAAAGTCACCATCAGTGCCTAAGACCAAACAAGATAATATAAAGATCTAAGTAAAAACAACAAAACTTTAACAATAATTAGTGAAAATAAAAGAAAAATAAGAAAAAACCCGTAAAGTACAAAAAAATTAATAATTAAATATTTGTTACTTATTTATTTGGCTTTTTCAAAGTATTTTCACATAATTTATTTATTCTTTTTTTAAACATTTTATCACCTCAATTTAATTGTTAACCTTTTTTTTATACATTTTTCCTGGTTTTAATTGTAATTTATGTTTTATTATTTTTACTCAGTTCCTTACTTCTTGGGCACTTCTTTAGATTGTTTCGTCCCTTATAAACAAAAAAGGGGGAGTAACAATCTAAAGAATGTGTATGAAACGTTCTTATTTAGACTGTTACTCCCCTTAAAAAAAGAAGTGTTATATTCCTTTTAAAATGAAATTAATATCATAAGTTTTACCAATTAATTTTAATTAAATGTTGATTTTTTTTTTTTTATAAATTCTTTAACCGTTCATACTTGAAAAAAAAAGGATCGATTGAAATAAAGTGGAAAAATTAATGGGTAAAACAAACGAATGAATAATACAAATCAATTAAAAATCCGGATACCAGACCATCGAGACAGGTAGGAGTTTAGAAGAGACAGACCTCGGTTAATTGGTATCGATGTTGGGTTTTCAGGTAAAAAAAAGGCGTGGGAAGGCATTTTAAAACCTGATTGCTTTGTACACTTAGCGGTATTACAATAAATAATTTGTGCTTATAAAAGCACGGATTACTAATATCTTAATCACTAACTCAACTATGGATTATTTTAATCGACATTTGGAAGTTTACCAACGATAAAAAAAACAATCGTCCGCCAATTAGTGTGGCACCTCGCTTTCTTTTTTAAATTCATTAATGATTATATGGTTTTACAACCTAAAGTCTTTTTTTTTTTTAATTTATTTGAATATTGCAACTACATTACCACATGTTATAAGCAATAATGGTGACATACGTTTTATTGATTTGTTAAACATGAAGTGAGAAACTGTCCATTGACAGTACTTACGGTATTACGCAGACATGAATATTACAATTTATTAAATGATGTTTAATAGGTCACGAGGCCACTGTCTTTTTAGGCGTCGAGGAGGGTTACCAGGTATGAATGGTGAAGTTAGGTTTTGGATTAAAGGGTTAGGATGATGGGAAATCGAGTCATGGAATAATTTGTATCGGGAGGTGGCTAGGTCTCGTACGAAGGGAACTTTGAGGTCATTATGAAGGGTAAAGTTGGAGACATAGAATGGAGCGTTAGTTATTCTTCTAAGGATCTTGGATTGAAGGGATTGGATACGGTAGGAGCTGGAACGCTTGGTGCATCCCCAGAGTTCAATACCATATGACCAAGTGGGATTAATTATGGTGCTATAAATGAGTAATTTGTTATGTGTGTTGAGTTTAGATGTGTAGTGTAAGAGTCTGTGTAAAAGTTTGTAGCGTCGGTTGCAGTCTTGTCGTTTAAGTTTTGTGTGGTGTGCCCATGTTAATCGCCTATCCAGGTGTAATCCAAGGTAGCGAACAGAACTGGAGTGAGGGATAGGAATTTGATTTAGAGTTACCGGTTCAAACATTCCATGTCTTAGAGTGAATGTGACGTGTACGCTTTTCATTTCGTTGATTTTTATTCTCCATTTTTTTAGCCAGTCTCTAAAAGAAAGAGGTGTTCCTGTACTTTATCATATGCTGCCGCAGGAGATTTATTTGATGATAAGATGCATTTATCGTCAGCGAAAGAAGCAAGAGTTGTAACCTAAAGTCCAGAAGATAGCGTGCAAAAAAGTGTCGGATTAACATCAAGCTGGAATTTCGTATGCAAGTAAATCATTTGATACCTTTTAAGAATATGTGTTCGGCTAAGTTCGTCACTCCGTCCCCCATTAAAGCGTTTTTTTCAGGAACTTGCTTTTTAATCTCTTTCATTACAGTTGTAAATAATTAATTTATTAATCAAAATTCTCAGAACCATTTTCGAGAAGATAATTTTTTTCAAAGTTTTTGGGGGCAACGCCCCCAAAGTTGGAACTAAAATTCATTCCTCGATTTGCCCTCAGGGTATGATTCTTCTGAAAATATATACCAAATTTTGTATAATCAGCCTAGTAGTTTAGGCTCTAAGCGTCTGCTGCACAGACAAAACACAATAGACAGATCTTTATATTTTTATTTGACTCATGGGACCTCGAAACATATGAATTCGAAATCGAAATATCAATATTTTAACTTTAAAATAGAAAGTATAGCAAATTACAAATGCAAGCTTTCGAGTCTTAGTTGGTTCTTCATCTGATATAAATCAATACAAAATAAATATGTACACATAATTGCACGATATAAAGCACTTTTTATATACATACTACAGTCTATAAGATTAGAGTTGGCACAATCAAAAGGCGGGAAAATTTTGAGGTAAACGATTTTATTGGACCCCCATGTTGAATGCAACTTCAGAAAAAAAATGCTCTACTCTGCTCCTGTTCTAGAAAAAAAATTTTACATGGCAACACCGATTTTCCCTTTTTATAACCCCAAAACTACCTCCACGTTTGTTGTTTCCCGCCTTCGATTGTGACAACTCTAATCTTATAGACTGTACGTTTTTAATTTTTCTGTCATATATCATACATTTGAAACCTGTCCAAATGGAGATTGTAATTATGAGACATGTCAAAATAAATAAAATAACTTGCGGACTTTTTCTGAACTAACTTTCCATACAGCAAAAGTATTAAAATAATGCATTAGCATCGAGTTATGAGTTACTCTAAAAGTTTCAAATGTCTAGCTACTCGGGAAGTTGGTTAAAAATTGATTGCAAGATTTGTACTGAACAAACAAACAAGAAAAAAAGCCAATAAAAACGTAGTAAAATACAGTTAGGTTGTAAGTTATAAACAGTGTTGTAAAATGAGTACTTAAAGAGTAGAAATCTATACAAAGATTTACAAATCAAGGCTTTCAATTTTCTTATTTATCCAATATGTACCTATATTATAATTTATAGATATTCCACTTAAATTTTTTTAATTCTAAGTACAAACTTTCCGAATCTTGCAACGAATTGTTTATTACAAAAAATCATACCTTAGGAATGCTACATTTATGGCAATTTTGTCGATGTAATGAATAGCGAATCTGAAGAAAGTTTTAGTGAGAATCTGATACAATAGAAAATTGAGGGAAACTTTACAAATTGAAGTTGGAGGAACTTAGAAACTTGGAGGAATCAGTAAGTTGGTGAATTTGTATGTTTGCTTCTATACTAAGAGCGGGAGTAGAGAGTGGTATTACAGTGTATTCATCCTGTGCAAAGTCATAATCACGACTTGTCTAAAGCAAGATCTTCTAGTCTTTAGCATTCAGTAGACTGTAAAGTTGACCCAACTTATGCTTAAGCTATGAAGCAATGAATCAAGCATCTTTGATTCTTCACCGCTTCCCTGACACAAAATAGAATGAATACATCCAGAATGTGTAATGTGGTATACATCTAAATGTTTTAAAGGATATTAATTCAAATTGAGAGAATTGATTCTAATTTCAAAGAATTGATTCTAATTCCAAAGAATTGATTCTAATTTCAAAGAATTGATTCTAATTTCAAAGAATTGATTCTAATTTCAAAGAATTGATTCTAATTTCAAAGAATTGATTCTAATTGAAATAAGCAGACTCAAATAATCCTTAATATATCAATGACGTAAAAATATATATTTTTAAAAATACATGCGGTGTCCCAAGACACCCGGTAGCATCAAACTTCTTTACGCTTTTCATTAAATAAAAATTATAAAATCACATTGCTAAGTATACGATACGAACTATTATACACAGTGGAGTTAGAAAAGAGACAAAATTAAAAGTAACTAACTTGTAGAAAAAAGTTAAGGCAAAATTAAAAGAAAGGCCTTTTTAGGGTCCGTAGGCAAAAGCCAAGGACCCTCATATTTTCGCGCGTGTGTCTATCTGTCTGTCTGTCCGTCGCATGCTCACACGGCTACACCTTTCGTCCGATGACTTTAAAATTTAGCATGTATATGTCTTGTACCTACCCACACATGTTAAAAATATAGCGACTTAAAAAAATATATTTTTCATAAATTTAGGGTAAAAAAACTTAGGGTTAATTTTTTATTATTTTTTATTCGACATCGTGAGGGGTATCATATTAAAGGGTAGGTCGAGCTGATTACAAAAATATACAATTCTTTGGTTATAACTTTGATAGGGCGAGCGTAGGCACGTTTGAAGTGGGTCTGAAACGTGTCCCCCCCCCCCTCTATCTTGCTTATGTAAGTGCAAAAAATCTGAAAATATTCCTGAACATTCTTCGAGCAAAAATAAAGATATAGTTATGGTCTTTTCGATGTATTTATATGGCTGTTTTTCGGTTCAATGGCATAATAGACACCGATAGTTGTCTTTAAAGA
>KZ651504.1:320105-354977 GCA_001010745.2 Gerris buenoi
GATTCTTGGTAAAGTTAAAATCGTTTAAATATTTTAATCAAATAACCAGTTATAATGTACAAAACCTTTTAAGTCTTACATTTTAACTGAGCAAACCCTTGTATGTCTCCAGTGAATGAGCAAAAACTGCTATGTGTGCTTGAATGCCTAGAGCTCAGTGTGCAAATCCTAATAAGCTAAGACATAGTAGGCTTTACATCCCTCAGTTCAACCTAAAGACTTATTAGTTATTTCAACTGTCTCTAGGTCGTGCTAGGGTCATCACAGACTTACCAGATTTTACACAAAGATGCGCCTCGTCATTCTGAACAAAATGATACCAAAAACTCATTTTCGGTAAAAATCGGACTTAGTAGGGTTTGCAAGTAGACGATCGATATAGTAGTTTTATTTTTAACATATAATAGTTTTCTTCTTCTCCAGTTTATTAAGAAGTAATATTTTACTAGACGTGCTCTACTCGCAGATGAAAACTAGTTCGATTGCGTTAATGTTAATTCCTTAGTGTAAGGTAGACTAGAACATGGTAGGTAGTTTGATTTAAGGTTAAGGTTGAAATATAAGTGTAGTGGAAGAGCGCTGGGCGCTGGAGTGGGGGAGTCCCGAAAGTAGCCGAACTACACGTCGCGTCCTCGGTTACCTTCGAGTCCGTTTTCTTCCTCTAGTCTAGTGCAACTACGACTACCGCCTTCCCTGCGACTACTTCCCTGGTACCAGTGGAACTCTTTTCGACTTGCTTTGCGCGGTAGAAGGAAGCCCTACAAACTAGAAACAGACTGTGCACACCTCCTATAACCTTCTAACTCCTTAAAACTAATAATAAAAATCAAGTAACGATTTCTTGTAACAATTTTTAAGTTATGTACCACATCCAAAATATGAAAATGTCAAAACTTGCAACTTCGTTAATTTCACATCAAAAATGTTTCATTTGGAGGAGTCTCGAAACGCAAACTTCGTTTCTCGATGTCAATTTCATATAAGCAAACTTACTCTACCGCGGCTAAAGAAGTTTAATTAAAAAAAAAAACAAAAAAACCGAATTACCTTGTAGCCGAGGTATGCTAGAAGCAGTGCCTCGGTGAGGGATATGGCCGCGAGCACCAGCTGCACCACCCAGAGCGGAGCCGGCCTGTACACCCATAAGATGGCGTCCCAGTTGATTATGGGACTCTCCTGGAATCGCTCCTCCGTCCAGTTGTAAGCCACCTCGAACTCCGTCTTGTTTGATAACGCGCACCCGTAACTAAAACACAAAAATACACAAAACATCTTAAAACCATAATATTATGTGGTACAATGTATGTGGTAATGCTTAAATGTGAAAAAAATAATATCCTATATCTGAATCATCAATTTGACGCTCGCTTATTTAGCTTACTAATGACCACACCATACTCGCTTCGGCGGTACAATGTACAAATGTATGATGTGTTAAGTAACTGGAACTCTCTACCACGGGGCGTACAAAGGGCCTAAGTGATGGCCTAATTGCAAGGTTCAACAAGTGGTTCGTCCTACCCGTTCTAGTAGCAAGTACTAGACTACTACTACTACTACTAGCCCGTGTTTTCCATTTATTAGTATTCGTAGGTACATTTAATTATGATTGAACATTTTATCAAAATGTATCATTCAAATAATTTCTCCTCGACGGGGAATGGAACGCGGTCTTTCTCCGTCCACGTTTAAAGCTATTTTCTCAGTATACTAGATTTTTCCCGGCAAAACTGCTTATATCGTTAGATTCGCAATTTTTTTAATCAAATCATAATTTTTGGATTTCGCCTCGGGATATAATTTTTCTGAACTTGTCTGCCAAATTTCATCANTTATCATTAGTTTAAAATAATCTGCACAAAATGTATAATTATTAAAAAAGAACTAACAATATCCACCTAATATAGGTAAATTAGTTTTATTTATTTATTTATTATATTACACCGTTAAGCACAATATTGAAGCTCATGGTTTCGTCTACAAACAAATTTGATTTTTTTATTTACCTACCGGATCTTTTACCGGTATTTGATCCATCTGCAATATAAGTAATAAATAATAATTATAATTTATGATGAAAATCTAGCCATTATAATTTACGATAAAATCATTATAGCCAGAATGTTGTTTTTTTTTTTTTTTAATTTTGTATTACCATTGAATTCCATTAGGTGAAAACATAAAAGACATTCTGTAGAGAATATGAGAATAATATTTTAATTTTACAATTATTNCTTTTTAGTAATTTAAAAAACACCATCAATAGGGTACTGCTTAAACAATACAGTGTTGCCTACAGACCCTCGCTGTGTGTTGGCTAGCATACACTTGACCTGTTTATTTATCATTGCGAAGCGAGCGTCTAGCAAAAAATATTGTATTAAATATTTTGAAAATAGTTTATCATGATGAGCTGATGGTCAAAGAGGACGAGTGTAGTAGAGCTAAGTAGTGATGGAACAGGACTGTTCTCTAACGCCCTGGTCTACTCCATTTAAATATTATATTACTTCACCACACAAAAACTTCTACTTGAATCAAGTTAAAATTTTACATGCCTCTTTAATTGTACTTTAGACGATGTGTATAAAGATACCGATAAAAACGTTGTTTTCTCTTTTTTCAACGTGTAGGTCCGCTTCAATGTTTTTTAGCAATCTTTAACACATCATGGTGGTGTCGGTGTTGGTTTTACTAAAAAAAAATATATATTTTAAAAAGTCGTTTGTCTCATTGAATTGATGGAGATAGAATTTTCTCCTGTCCTAAAATTCTAATTTGAATTTTCGTCCAATTTTACATTTGATGCTTACGTTTACGCGCGAAAGTTTGTGCGGATAACTTTGTCCAACGAACTCGTCCTAGGCATTGGCAAATTAACCATGTTTACCAAATTTTAACTCAATTGGTAAACTATTACTCAAGTTATCGTCATCGGTCGATTTCATGACGGTGGGTTTTGTTACAGTAGTTTCTTTCGGATACACTCCCGGGCTCCAGACGCTGTTAGCGTGTCATAAGGAACTTCGTTCTAAAAATCGGGCGCGGGCGTCTTGAAACGTTTTCTTACTAATAAGTACAAATGGAGAAATATATTAAATTGATTATTAAATTGAATGGAAGGCATACTTAGCTTATGGAAAGGTATAGTTGGTGCAAATTCCAGCTTAATTAGCATAATTGTTCCGAATTTATTAAACTTGTTAAAGTAATAATACTAAATATTTTTAGAAATTGCTTCTGTACCCCAAGCTAAAACATATCTATGTTTAAAAGAATATGTGTGAACTCATTAGAAATGAAACTTCTAATGCATATAGGTATATGAAATATTTGTAGTTTTCGAAATAGCACAATAACCCTTATTTAAGTAATGCAAACTATATAAATAATTTATTAAATACGCAACATACATATTCATAAACAAGAGTTTACAATGCCGCCACAGTTAAATAACTTCTCAAACAAACATAATTTTAATAATTAAAATATTTTTATAAAAGTTTAGCGAATAATCAAGAAAAACATGAAAACAACATTAATACAATATATTAATTGTTAATGTATATAATAATACCCATATTATATACCAATAATTCTGTGTACATAATAAATCAACTACTTCCGTGGTATAGTGGTTAGCACGTCAGACTCTCAGTCTAGAGGTTGGGGGTTCGAGACTCGTCCATAGGGAAGATTTTTTTTTTTACAGTAAATTCAACTGCCGGCCTAAGTAGGCAGTCGATTTGAATATCTGACAAAGGCAAATTTTAAAACAAAAAAAATGTTTGCATACGAGTCTGCAAGTCATTGAGACATTTTCATGTAACTTTTTGGTGTCATTTTTGGTAACGCTTTTCGAGTTTATGTGCCTAATTAAAGACATAAAAATTTCAAAAAAATTAAGCGTGCATGAATTAAATCGAACATATCGATCGTCTACTTGCAAACCCTTCTATGTCTGAAAATGTAAATTTTACAGGAGAGACAAAAAACCGTTTTTAGTGACACTTATCAGCTAAAATATATCAATTTTCTTGTTATACATTCTAAATACGTTTTGGAGTCAGTTTAACATCAAAATAAAGTGTCTAGTCATTTAGCNATATCTATGTTTAAAAGAATATGTGTGAACTCTTTAGAAATGAAACTTCTAATGCATATAGGTATATGAAATATTTGTAGTTTTCGAAATAGCACAATAACCCTTATTTAAGTAATGCAAAGTATATAAATAATTTATTAAATACGCAACATACATATTCATAAACAAGAGTTTACAATGCCGCCACAGTTAAATAACTTCTCAAACAAACATAATTTTAATAATTAAAATATTTTTATAAAAGTTTAGCGAATAATCAAGAAAAACATGAAAACAACATTAATACAATATATTAATTGTTAATGTATATAATAATACCCATATTATATACCAATAATTCTGTGTACATAATAAATCAACTACTTCCGTGGTATAGTGGTTAGCACGTCAGACTCTCAGTCTAGAGGTTGGGGGTTCGAGACTCGTCCATAGGGAAGATTTTTTTTTTTACAGTAAATTCAACTGCCGGCCTAAGTAGGCAGTCGATTTGAATATCTGACAAAGGCAAATTTTAAAACAAAAAAAATGTTTGCATACGAGTCTGCAAGTCATTGAGACATTTTCATGTAACTTTTTGGTGTCATTTTTGGTAACGCTTTTCGAGTTTATGTGCCTAATTAAAGACATAAAAATTTCAAAAAAATTAAGCGTGCATGAATTAAATCGAACATATGTTGTGCACGAAGAAAGAAATTAGTTTTCTTCTTCTCCAGTTTATTAAGAAGTAATATTTTACTAGACGTGCTCTACTCGCAGATGAAAACTAGTTCGATTGCGTTAATGTTAATTCCTTAGTGTAAGGTAGACTAGAACATGGTAGGTAGTTTGATTTAAGGTTAAGGTTGAAATATAAGTGTAGTGGAAGAGCGCTGGGCGCTGGAGTGGGGGAGTCCCGAAAGTAGCCGAACTACACGTCGCGTCCTCGGTTACCTTCGAGTCCGTTTTCTTCCTCTAGTCTAGTGCAACTACGACTACCGCCTTCCCTGCGACTACTTCCCTGGTACCAGTGGAACTCTTTTCGACTTGCTTTGCGCGGTAGAAGGAAGCCCTACAAACTAGAAACAGACTGTGCACACCTCCTATAACCTTCTAACTCCTTAAAACTAATAATAAAAATCAAGTAACGATTTCTTGTAACAATTTTTAAGTTATGTACCACATCCAAAATATGAAAATGTCAAAACTTGCAACTTCGTTAATTTCACATCAAAAATGTTTCATTTGGAGGAGTCTCGAAACGCAAACTTCGTTTCTCGATGTCAATTTCATATAAGCAAACTTACTCTACCGCGGCTAAAGAAGTTTAATTAAAAAAAAAAACAAAAAAACCGAATTACCTTGTAGCCGAGGTATGCTAGAAGCAGTGCCTCGGTGAGGGATATGGCCGCGAGCACCAGCTGCACCACCCAGAGCGGAGCCGGCCTGTACACCCATAAGATGGCGTCCCAGTTGATTATGGGACTCTCCTGGAATCGCTCCTCCGTCCAGTTGTAAGCCACCTCGAACTCCGTCTTGTTTGATAACGCGCACCCGTAACTAAAACACAAAAATACACAAAACATCTTAAAACCATAATATTATGTGGTACAATGTATGTGGTAATGCTTAAATGTGAAAAAAATAATATCCTATATCTGAATCATCAATTTGACGCTCGCTTATTTAGCTTACTAATGACCACACCATACTCGCTTCGGCGGTACAATGTACAAATGTATGATGTGTTAAGTAACTGGAACTCTCTACCACGGGGCGTACAAAGGGCCTAAGTGATGGCCTAATTGCAAGGTTCAACAAGTGGTTCGTCCTACCCGTTCTAGTAGCAAGTACTAGACTACTACTACTACTACTAGCCCGTGTTTTCCATTTATTAGTATTCGTAGGTACATTTAATTATGATTGAACATTTTATCAAAATGTATCATTCAAATAATTTCTCCTCGACGGGGAATGGAACGCGGTCTTTCTCCGTCCACGTTTAAAGCTATTTTCTCAGTATACTAGATTTTTCCCGGCAAAACTGCTTATATCGTTAGATTCGCAATTTTTTTAATCAAATCATAATTTTTGGATTTCGCCTCGGGATATAATTTTTCTGAACTTGTCTGCCAAATTTCATCAACATCGTCTCAGTTTAGGTTCCACGAGTTTGCATAGACGATAGTCCACAGAGAGATATTATTAAAAACCATTTTTTGGATTCAGGGGGCTTCAAATCGTGTTAATCCGTCACAATCTCAAAATCTAATATTTGCATCATCACATCATACTTTCTCTTTTTATGAGTAGGTAATAATGATATTATTTTTATAATTGCCTTGTATATTATGTTAATTTAGGTTTAACTAATAAAAAGAAGATAAAAACAAAATATTATACTCTTTTGAACGAAATCAAGTTAAGGTATTTAGTGCTGGAGCTCCCTACCAGTCATTTTGATATAAAAATAAAATAACATAATTTATAGGTAATAAAAAGTTGCAAATAATGTGTCAATTAGTGTGGCACATAGTTTCTAATCACGTATTTTAATGAGGTTTTGCTTTAACGACCCATTATTGACTAAATTATTGAAGTATTATTACTTCCTCATTTACGTATTATAAAATATATATACGTATTAAAGTTTAGAAAATTCACGCCCCAAGGTGACATAGATAATAAATTTACGTGGAAAAAATAATGTCTCTAAAAGGATTTCGACGGTTTTATTAAAAATATTCTAAAATGTGTCAGTTTAAATACGAATGTAACCATGTAAGGAGTCGGGCGAGTTGATCTGGTCCAGTGTACGCTAATAGGTGCCTGCCAAGGATCTTATATAAAAGGAATGGAGCGTTGTGGGAAAAATTGACCCCATGAAGATATGTAAAATAGGAGCTCCAATAAGACACATTACCTTCTTCTTGGTTATTATAGCTTACCAAGATTTTTTTTTTATAGTTAAATCGGATTATAACCTGAAAAAGAAGGTAATTTGCCCCAGTATAAGGTTGTGAGCATGCGCAGTACGCTTTTTTCTCAAATTTCTTTTGCTTCCATGGGTTCACTCTTTTGCCTTTACCCTACCTAACTTTCCATCCCCTTCATTTTACATCCTTGGTGCCTGCCCTTGACTTTAGATATGTAGTTGGATAAGAACAAAGACGAATTATTTAATATAGTAAGTAGCAAGTTCAGTAATGTAACATAATAATATATTGTATAATAGTACATTACGCGTCGAGTGCAAGAAGAATGGAAAGAAGCATTTTGCATGTGGGCGTGGAGTTTGCACCCGAGCAATAGCAAGGGTAGTAAAACCACACGAGCAATGTAAAATGCCGTTTTCGCACGAGTTGTGTACCTTACTTTATCTAAGATTGTTAGATTTTAATAATAAATAGAGAAAAAATAATACAATTTCTTTATGTAAGTCCGTATTTCTCTGGCCTCTTGAAGGCTGAAAGCTTCTTTGGCAATAAAACATATTTTTTCAATTTACGTGGAAAAACTGTTTGTGCTATTCCTTTAAGATGACCTCCATTTACGCTCCTAGAATGTATTCATGTTAATTTAAAACTCTAAGATACTGTGATTATAATAAACTCTGAACTTAATTTGTAATTGTAACTAATTCATTAATTAAAAATTGATTTTAATAATTAAAAGTGATTACCATCTTGCTCTGATTGGTTCGTTGTCGATGATCACTCGAAGGATGTATAGGAAACATGACAGTAATTTAAAAAATAAGTTTGCGATCCGAATCCGTAAACCTGCAACAAAAACATTCAGCCAAATGTTAACAACAGAAAACATATTAAATATCTTAATTTCTTAAATTATTCAGATATAATTGAATTACACCCTAGTAATTCAATTAAATGCAGTGAAAGATGGCTATAAGTTGTAAGATCACAGCTGTGATAGTCGTTTCATTATTGTTAATTTAAAATGATTTTTTTTTTTGTCTATTTTACTTGTATTAATATTATATTTATTAAAATATGATTTAACCGTTAATTAGTCAATTTGTAATTAGTATATCGTGACACTCTCTTATGAAAATTAATCTTTTCAATTTTCCACGCAACATCTGAAATTTTTGATATAAAGGACTGAAGATGACCTTAATAAGGATCGAAAAGTTTCCTATGAAAAAATTATGTTTATTCTTTCTTACACCTTATAGCCATCTTTCACTGCATTTAAGAAAACGTATTATTAGAATTAGAATAATTTAAGCATGTCAATTTATAAAAGTTATAAAACCGTAATGGCTCTACTAACAAAGCTGTTAAATGCTATAGGGTGAGTAGTAGTACCCTAGGCCTTTATATTAATCTTTCGTTTGTCTGGTCATTTATTTGGCGTTCGTTTCTAAATCTGTCCCTTAGAAAAATATCCAACAAAAAAAATATGAAATAATTATTTACAGGCAAAAAATTAAACTAACTTTCTCATAATTACTTAGCCCATTTGTTTCCATTTATTAGTTTTCGTTTTTTCGTAAAAAAAAATTTAATTATTATTGAACATTTTATCAAAAAATTATCATAAAAATAACATTATTTCCTCAGCGGGAAATCAAACCCGGCCTTCCTCCAAGTTTAAAGCTATTTTTCAGGCTAATATCATAGATTCTTATTTAAATGGACTACATTATAAAATTTTCTAATCAAAATCGCCAGAACCGTTTCCAAGGTTTTTTTTTTTTTTTTTTTTTTTTTTTTTTAGTTCCCACATTTTGAGCTAAAATTAATTTCTTGATTTCGATTCGGGGTAGGATTTTTTTTTTTTTTTTTTAACTTGTATGCCAAATTTCGTTAAAATCGAGCCAGTAGTTTAGGCTCCAGTCGTCTGCGCGGACAGACATTTTTTAAAAAACCCTTTTTAGACTCGGGAAACCTTGTAACTATCGAAATAAAATTTTCGCGCTGTCACAATGCTTTCTCTTTATATGAGAAAGTAAAAATAAAATGATTTACTACCAAGATCCAACTCATTTTTGAATAAGCATATAGATCAAGGAAACAAGGTTAATGTTTAGTTCCTTAATTAGAATTACAAATCATTATCATTATGATTCACTAATATAACAAATATAAATTGTACTTCCGGACAACAAAAACAAAATATTAATTAAAATCTTATAAATTTAACTTTTCCATAGAATTTAAATAACGCCTTAAATCATCATTAGTTTTATCAGAACTAATAATTTCCTAACAAGAAAAAAAACTTTGTTCCACAGAAATGCTTGATTAGTGAATGCGCTCTATTGAACAATTCCCATATACATAATTTGATGACTAATATATTCATGTAATATCCAGGGCAAAGTATAAAGAGAAGATTCGATACACAACTAAGTGTATCTCATCACGTATGATGATATAAATAAGTTTTCAGGCTCAAAGCCTTTGGTTAATAAATTGAGCAGGTGATGCCGCATTGCAGGTTGTAACGTAGTTTTACCCACCTTCTCTCACGTGTAATATTTTAACCCAAAATATAAATTACCATAAAATGTAGAACAATTTTACCCAACTACTGCAGGAAATTCATTTCATATTCTAAATTCGGTTATATTTTCTCATCATTTTCCTTTGATATATAGGAAAAAATAGTAAATTAGTTATTTGTTTTTAGAACGTGAAAATAAAATAACCACTAAGGTGAGTGGACAATGTTTTATTAGATTTATTTTTTATTATTGAAAATATTCAACATTCTTTAACTAACCAGACTGGATAGTTTGATAAATAATTACAAGATAAAAATAACTTTTTATATACTACGTTTTTAAATTGTATGTCATAAATTATTATAAATTTGAAACCCGTCAAAATGAATAGTGTAGGTAAATATGGATATGTCAAAACAAATAAAATAACTTGCGGATTTTTTCCGAACTAATTTTTCATTCGGCAAATTTGCTGAAAATGAATTGGATTCTGCTGAAAAATGACTAAAAGTATTAAAATAATGCATTGTCATCGTGTTCTGAGCTGTTCTGAAAGTTTAAAATGTCTAGCTACTCGGGATGTTTGTTAAAATTCGATTGCAAGATTTGTACCGGACAAACATACAAACAAGAAACCAAGTTAATAAAAACGTAGTAAAAATAGAAAATATTAAAACAAATATATTGACAAAAGGTAATTAAAAAAAAAATTGGATTTAAACTAGTAGTCCAGGAGATAGCGTGTAAACTAGTAGTCCAGGAGATAGCGTGTAAACTAGTAGTCCAGGAGATAGCGTGTAAACTAGTAGTCCAGGAGATAGCGTGTAAACTAGTAGTCCAGGAGATAGCGTGTAAAAAAGTATCTCACTAAAATCGAGCTATAACTTTGTTTATAAGTAAGTGCTTTATGTTTTGGTGCCATTTAAGAATATTTGGTCTAAGTTCTTCTCTGGGACATAGCTTGGCAGTAGGCATTTGAAAACAACAAACCGGTGGAGTGCGGCCATGTTCTGCCTTTTTTAGTGGACAATGTGATTTTCATGATCCTGAGTACGAAATTAGTAAGTAGACCAAAATCAAGTTGATGACAGTTCGTCACTTTATAAGGTAGTTAGTCAAATATTACTCCAAATCAAAGAGTACTCCTATTAAGTGACGGAATAACATCAACTTGATTTTTGTCTTCTGACTAAGTTCATACTCAGGAGCATGAAAATCACATTGTCCACCAAAAAAGACAGGACATGACCGCTCTCCACCGCTTTTTGTTTCTTATGCCTATTGCTAAGCTATGTCCCGGAGACGAACATAGCCGACCACATATTCTTATAAGGCACCAAAATATTTACTTCTACACAAAATTCTAGCTTGATGTTAGTCAGTCAAATTTTTTCACGCTACCTTCTGGAACTATAGTCTTCGATTCTAATTTTTGTAAACTAGATTGTGGAGCTGTTATGCTTTGTAAGAGAAACACACTATATATTAAAAAAAAAACATATATTTGTGTGGCCCCTCATTCCTCATGTACAATGAGTTTTTCAAATACAACATGCTAGTCAATCAGTTAAATAACTATATTATCTTTAACCTATAAAAAGAACAAATATCTGTAAATGGTATCTCGTCAAAACCGTATCTAAACCGTGCCATCGATATGCCCTCATGTAGGGGACGTTGAGAGAAGAAACTTTCATCAACTTGATTTTTGGTATACTAGCTAAGTTCGTACTCAGGATCCCGGAAAATCACATTGTCCACCAAAAAGGACGGATCATGGACTCTCTCTACCGGTTTGTTTTTTTAAATGCCTATTGCAAAGCTATGTCCCGGAGACGAACATAGCCAACTACACATTCTTAAAAGGCACTAAATTATTTACTTAAACACAAAATGCTAGCTTGACACTTGCTTTTTGACACTTTGTTGCACGCTGTCTCCTGGACTTAAACAATTATTTGTTACGCTATCATTATTGTAATCATTGTTAATCATTTGATTACGGTAGTATTGCTGAGAATTATATTGATTATACCAATTAAATTGTTATTTAATTAAAATGCAATCACTCACATACTATAATATCTGTATATGTCCTAATAGAAAGATTATTGTTATTATACCACGGGGAATATGATTCTGCACAATAAATTACAAGGCGAGTACAGTAGCATTGTCTCAGTCCTTTATATCAAATTTCAAATGTAGTTGATGTTGTGTATTTAGGTCTTAATGATAGCCCTTATCATACTGACCGAAACCACTGGGAGGTCTCCCGTCTAACTTTGCCCAAGGTCCTAACTTCTTCCATCACAAAGGACCTTCGTCCTTCGTATCCAGGACTTTGACCTTTAATCAACCTTTTGGAACCAAATTAGCTGAGGTTTCTCCATTCCACAAATATCGATACCCAGCACAAAACCAAGGCAACTCGTCAGGTTTCTCTAGAATTTTGATCTTACTAGATTCCTCTATTATTGAACTATTGATTGAACTCAATCAGCTGTTCTGCACATTTGTCCTTTACAGTAAATTGATTCAGTTCAACAATGAGCCCGGATGGTAAAATTTCTGCTTTCCTAGTTGATTCTAGAGCTGACTAAATCACTTTCGATTTGTATACGTTTGATAATTTCCTAGAATTAATTCTCAGTTGCTATCATCCCTTCAGGTAAATGAACCCATTGTGCTATTTATTTAGCAGAATAAATTCTTATCGGAGTTTTTTGCTCTCCAACAACTAAATTATTGTAACGTATAAGCTTTTCACAACTACATATTTCTATCTCTCAGTTTATTGTTTATCATAACTAGAAGAGGAAAAGTTTATGGGCTGTCAATTATTAAAGTGTATAGAAACATTTAAATTATCTGGAGGATTTGTAATATTCTAAGAAGGCTATCTGTAAATTAATAAATGAGAAGTAAGTATATAGGTCGTGGTGCCAACCAATTATATCTGCTGGTAAAATGTTTATAGAACAAAGCCGGCCATACACGTTGCTGTATACCTGACATATCCCTGCACATGTGAATCGGAGCGTGTGTGTTTTAATATCTGTGCGGCTATGTCAAACCTTGACAGCACAAAAGTTCCACGGTTTACCTAAACAGGTGGGGCTGCCCGATTCCTCCCCGCAGGTAAAATGGCCCTTTCTGGGAGCCCGATTCGCCCCCTTTTTAAATGACAGCTGAATTTTAAACAACCCGATTGATCCACAAATTATTTGCAGGAATAAAAAAAAACACATAAGAGACATACCCTTTTTTTAAAACAAAATGTAAAAAATGTAATATGTCTTGAACTTACAAAATAGAAAAATAAACTTAATTATATATTAAATTCTAGTAATTTCAAATTAAAAACTAGTAAATTCCTTTGATTAACAGTTGGAATATATTGCAAAATTGTAATTTTTCCCTCATCATAGATTTTTTTTTATTAATTCTTTTTCTAGTTGAACTGAAATGGATTGCACTTAAGTTTAGTTTAACCCACCTCCACTTCCAACGCTCATCGCCACTACTGAAAGTCTTATGAGGATAAAATTTATTTCCCTAAAACTAACAACACATGACGCTCGCCTAAAATTTGCGTAATTGTAGCTATAATTAATGTAAAAAATTAAACTAAACTGAAATCAATCATAATCGATACAAGCATAATGAAAAATTATAAAAGTATAAACAAATAAATAAACATAAATTGATTGAACTTTTGGTAATCCAGGTATTGGGGAGGAATCGGGCAGTATGATTTCAGGAGATTATCAGTGAGGATAAATTGGGCGATCCTCGGGGTGGAGTCGGGATAGCTCCGAACAGGTACCTGCCAGGTTACTCAGTTTAACCTGTAATGTTACCTGTGTAATGCTGTAGGTTTACCGTTAAGGTTACCTGTATAATATGTTTAAGCGTACAGGTTAACTTGTCAGGATACTCAGGTAAACCTGTAGATACGGTTACCAGTGTAATGCTGTTTGTACTCAGGTAAACCTGTACTGTTATGCCTGTCAGGTAAACCTTTACGGTTACCTGTATATATTTAATATATTAGTAATTTACCATTTCTTTTAGTCTACTGTACCCCTGGGACCCTATCGAGCCTAACCTTATCGAGCTTTTTGCCTTTAATTGTTCCTAAAATTTGATTATTACAATATTATATAGCTATATTTATAAAAAGGTGAACTTTTTTTTATATATATTCATTAGATTGTCATATTATATTTCAGATTTAAATGCAGAAGGTGCTAGTGAGGAAAAATGTAAAATGTATATTTTAGCCTGCTCTTTCCTGGTCAAAGGGTCAGTTTAAATATTATTTTCTCCCACTTCAATAATCTTATTAGATAAAGAAATGTTTCAAGTTTATGATTTTATCAGCATTTATATCTTAAACATGTATAAGTTGGTCTAATTTTAATATAAGTCTCAGAGGCGTAGGGTTAGAAATAATGGACTATTAGACAATGTTAGTAAGTCAGGGTTAAGCCAACTTTTGGCTATCAACAGTGCCAGTAAAATGTGAAGGAAAGAAAGTCTTCGGACAGTCATATAAATCAGTTTTAATATTTTTCAACAACTTAAAATTTCATGTTACAAGGAGAAGAGATATTATCGTTTTGAAATAATAAAAACATGTGATGTTCTTATTATTAAGTGGTGTTTTTTTTATTATCAGTAAATAATATTTACTGCCAAAAAAAAATTTCAATTTGAATCTTAAACTATATTAGGTAGATATATATATATTTATAATACTTACTCGATCTCTGATTTTTGATAAAATATAGTTGAAGTCTTTCCTTAAATGTATTCTCGTTGACGTAATATTCCACACGAACTCTGCAACAAACAAAAAAATATAACATTAATAGACCTAATAGTAGTTAGATGTTTATGATACATATTAATTTAGACAAGCTAAAATAACTGTTAGACATACTTCTTTCTAAAATTGTTGTTAAAAACCAGTCAAAAATATATAATTTCAGGTTATAACTCGAGATACAAAAAGACGAGCGTGATTTTTTTCTCCGATGCTAAAGAAAGTATGATTTTAACATAAAAGGTACTTGCTCATCTTCAAAATACCTTTAATGAATATTAATCTTAAAAAATACAATGCAAGTATGTACTATAGATTTTTACTTCCATGAAAATAGAAGTATGGTGATACCCTCCAAAACGTGATTCTGAGATCTCTATGAAGGAGGGGTCTTAAGAGCCCGGGGGTATCATAGAAACCATCCGTTTTATAAACATGTATGTCTGTGCGTACGTATGTATGTATGTACGTACGTTCGTACGTTCGGAACTTTAAACCTCTATAACATCGTTCAAGACATCGTATTGAGATGCGGTTAGCGGCATTTCATAGAACTTTTGTCGGCGAAACTGTTGGTGCAAACCAACAGTTGACTGTTGACAATAACTTCAGTAGGCTATATTTGATTTCAATTTCCTTTGGGGTATATATGTGTCCTATATAGTTGGTTGTAGCTATACTTTTTCAGCACAATCGGACAAGGGGTTTGGGAGATACTGCGATTTTAGTGTTTTTTAAAGTGTTTTTTCGGAACCAAATTGCGGGTAAACTGTAAGTCGTATCAAAAAGCGGATAGCATCAGCGGTACTGATTTAAAAAAACTGATTTTAAAAGATCTACAATTTTGGTCCTTGACTTTTTGTCGTAGGACCATCCCTTCTACCTTAAATAGAGACATGTTTTTTATTTTGTCTATTATCATTATAATTTTTGTTGCAAATCAATATTAGCTGTTTGTACGATGTGGTTTATGCAGGTTTTTCTCTTGCTCACGTATTGACACGGCAACATTTCATGGAAGTCATGTGTGGGATTTCCACACCGGTACTTTTATAATATATTAAACATTAATATAAAATTATTTACTAGTCATAATAATCTCTACCACTAACATAATATAGTCAAATAAAATAACTGATTTACTCAAATTTTTTTAATCAAATAATTCTATTTGAACTCATTGGCATCCATTAAAGCTATTTAACCGCAGATAAAGAGCCCTCTGGTAAACAAACTTAAAATTAATTCGATTTATTAAAAATAAAATTCAGTTTTACTCTGGTTATGAGTGGATGTAATAATTTCTAATTTTCTAAGTAAGATAAGAAAAGCTTAAGAATATTTTCTATAATATTCTAAAGAAAATTTTTAAGTAATATCAATTTAAACAAACCTAATCTGTTTAAAATTAGATCAGACGTTAAAAATCTCTTAAGGGGATTTATCGATATTAAAGAATCAGTTCAGGGTATTATCTCTGGGATTTTCTGAAACTAGGTTTAATAGAATACAAAATGCACTAATGGAAACAGGAGAAGCCCTGTTTCCTAATTCCTTGCACGTGTTTTATTAATGCTGTTTTAAAGCTTGTTTGGACAATGATATCCTCTACGTGCAACACTAGTATACTTATTGAAGATATTCGTTCGCATTTCTTAAATAGAAAACAGCATTAAAAATTAGTCTGCTAATTAGTGTGCCACATAGCTTCTTCATTTCTTATTTCGTATACTATAAATGGTTTTAATCTTATACAACACTAGCCGTTAGGCCCGCGGTAACGGGCAGAATAATAAATATGGTTGAGAAAAAGAGCTGAGAGATAATTAGTTATAATTAAAATAGATATTTAAAGAGATATTTACTGTTTAAATAGTAAGTTTTATGCAGTTATAATTAAAATGAAAACATTTAAACAGGAAGTTTTGTGCTCCGATATTTGTTATATAGGTATGGCGCAATTGGTTAAGTATCTGGCTTCCACCTAGGAGCCCCGGGTTCGATCCCAGCTTATGGCGCATTAATTTTTAACGTTATAAATCATTTAGTGGTGAGTTGTCGTCGTCGGGACACTACTCAACTATATAAAAGATATGAGGCGTTCAGAATTCGAAGGGCGAACTCAACATTTGCTGATTTTGAGAAAAACGTAAATTAATGTTCTAAAGCAGTAGGCGAACTCAACAAAAAACTATACAGGCTAAATCTTACACCCTAAACGATGGTAAGGAAAAAAAAAAAAAAAAGTTAAGATGTTGAGTTTGCCCGTCGTATTCTGAAGGCCTCATATGTTTGTCAAATTTATTTAAGTTTCCCCTTTTTACTGGTCTTATATTACTTTGCTTTGTAAGTTTCATCGCACGCCTATTACCCCACTTTTTAACCACTTCTCGTCATTCAATCGTCTCCTAATTTTGCACATAGAAACAACTAAGGTGAAGAATACAGAAACCAAAATAATAATAATAAAAAAACAAAATGGCGTCATATTTCTTTGCTTTTTAAGTTTCATCGCACACCTATTACCCCAATTTTGAACCACTTACCATCAGTCAATCTTCCCCAAATTTTGCACATAGAAACAACTAAGGTGAAGAATACAGAAACCAAAATAATAATAATAAAAAAACAAAATGGCGTCATATTTCTTTGCTTTTTAAGTTACATCGCACACCTATTACCCCAATTTTGAACCTCTTACCGTCAGTCAATCTTCCCCAAATTTTGCACATAAATACAACTAAGTACAATAGGTACAACATAGGTACAACATAGATAAACAAAATTGTACATAAGACCAGTTTTCAAAAATGGAATTTTTATATTAATTATTTAAAAATGTATCAAAATTGTTTCGATTTTTTACATCAATTAAATTATAAATTTAGCCATTTAAAGAGCAAAGATGATTACAATTAATTTGGGGGAAACTTTCGACAAACTATTCAAATTCCATAAATGTTTAATCCTGTAATTAGTTAAAAATAATCAGTACTTGTTACTATTTATAAATTTTTATAATTTGTTTTAGTTAATCTTTGTTTAGATTTAAGTTATTTTTTATGTTCTTTTTTGCCTGGTTGTCTAACCTGACTAGGCATTTTTATTGTATTACCTCATATAGCACTTACTCATCACTTTATGTTTTCATTCCTTATTATTTAAATTGTCTATCTTTTCTTTAATATCTAACATTTTTATATCTTGAAACAGTATCTATCTGTTTATTAATTTGTGTATCATATCTGTGAATTACTCTATCTCTACCATCCTAATTTATGTCTATATCTTCATCTACTTACCTGGTATTGTACTTTTATCATTTAAGCTATCCTTTTATACCTTATATTATTTCCCATCATTTGTTATTCAATATCCTTAATAAATACAGTCCACAAGCTTTGTAACTTTCAATTAATATTATTTTGTTATTTATCACTTTCAATTTTATTTCTTGTAAATGTTTGTAACTCTAACCTCGAAATTAAATATTCATCAGTCTGGGTAATTGGAATTGTTTTATTTTCATTTCTAGTTTTATATTAATAATTCCCCTCCCGACGAAACAATAAACATTAGATAAGTACTTTTGAAGATATAGGTGTATATAAATGTATTTTTGTGTGCATGCAGAAGAAAACAAATGGTCTCTGAAGGTAAAAATGTATATGGGACCAACAATGGGCTAATTATGACCTACCATCCAAATTTTATTAATGTCGGACAAATGATTTTTAAAATGTGATGATTCGCAAAATTTAAGCGACAGACCAACAGACACTGAACCAAAATTGTTACTCAAAGACATAATGGCTGCGTAGAAGTTAGAAATAAATACAAATTGGACTGTTTTTAATGGGAACGTATAATATGCATGTGATATAATTTTTTTAGATGTTAATTCTAATTATTTTTTTTTAAAATAGACTGCCAATTGGTGTGGCACATAGCTTCCTTGCATCCTACCTACGTACTTTATTGGTTTTTGCAAGCCATTATTGTCTAATTGGTTTGTTTCCCCCGATTTTTAATCTGTCAAAATTGTTTTGATTTTTTACAAGAATTAAAGTATCAATTTAGCAAAAGTTAAAGAACGCCGACGGTTCATATTGATCTGGGGCTATCTGCGGGTTACTTTCGATAAACTATTAAAATTTTATTCCAATCTGATAAGTACTTTTGAAGCTATAGGTGTAAATAAATGTACATTTGTGTGCATGTGAAATAGAAACAAATAGGCTCAGAAGATTGAAACCTATATGGGACTAACAATGGGCTAATTATGACCTACCACCCAAATTCCATTAAAAATTGACGTGCAGTTTTTAGGATATAGTGGTTCGAAAATATTGAACGAAGACCGACCGACAGAAAGACACGGAACCAAAAATGATCCCTGATGTCTGGAACAGATTTCTATCTTGGAATTGTTGAAATCGGAGACCTAAAAATTGTTCGATCTTCAGAACGATCACAAAGCTTCCGTTACCTTCGGTAAGTTCAAAAGCAAAAATACATATTATATAAATAAGTCTGTCCAATTATTTAAATACAATAATCATTAAAGCGTTCACTGTTGTTATAAGTTCAATCAAAATATTTTAAAATATGACATTTAAAAGCCCATCACAGCTGATTTAAATGCGCATAATAATGTCTAATACAGTGCAGCCTCGTGTTAAGGCAGACCAAGGCTTAACCAGTGAGAGCTTTAGACAGTGCTGTCTCGTATCGAGCCGAGAGCCTTCTCATTGTCTTTATGAATATGCTAATGAATACGGATCTATGAAATTTGCAAATTGAAATCGAGAACAGAGGGTTTGTTAAAAACCAAAATAAAAAAACTTGGTTTTATTTAAGAAATACTCAAAGGAAATAAAAAGGTCACGATTATTTTGGGATTGAATAAATCAGCTTTAGATACTTGAAAAAAATAATACGACTGAAGCTAATAATATACTTAAGAACAGGAGAATTGTTCACTTAAGTCTTCAATCATCAACATGCAAGAGAAACAATTTACCTTAATCATGACTTACTTATTTTTTAAGTGGAACTTTTTATGCGGTAGCGTAAATTGGCGTGTAACAAAGTTTGTGTTTCGAAGCTCGTTCAAGTAAAAGATTTTTAAAGTAAAATAAACGATTTTGCATGTTACGACATTTGTATTTCGAGACTCAACGAAGTGATGGATTTTTTTCAGGTGAATCAACGGCCGACTTAAGTCAGCGCAGTTAATTCACTTGGACGAGTCCCCGATCCACCGACCTCTTAATCAGCAGGCAAGTGACACGCAAGCGGGCTAAACATTGCACCACGGAGGTAGACTATTTTTATCAATACACAGAATTGGAGTATAAGCGTAATATTATATACATGATAACAATATAATACATATATATTGTTGAATTCATGTTATTTCTTCATTATTCGGTAAAATGTTATAAAAATATTTTATTTTTCAATTAAATTCCACATGACCATTTCATAATCCTGAAATAACTAGGTGTGCAATGCTAGCAGTATTAAGCTGAGCGTGCATTTAATCTTATTTATTTATTTTTTCCATGTTTTTCTATTTTACCAATAGAAAAACATAAATGAAAATAGTACAAAAGTTAAAATGACAATAATAACTGTACTCTTAAAGAGCTTTCCAATGACATGCATCTTGAAAGGCATATATACTATTTTAACATTTGTACCATGTGCCCCTGTGTAACAATTAGGACCATTTCAGATTTATATCCTGTGGTTGGTCACTATGACCGTGCCGAATTTTATGCCGATTGGTTCAGCCGTTTAGGAGAAAACTTTTGTACCCCGTATCCTGTATACCAATTTGGACCATTTCAGATTTATACCTTCCTCTAGTTGATCACTGTGACCGTGCCGAATTTTGTGCGGATCGGTTTTATTCTTTTAAATAATTCTACAAGTTAATTATTAAATTTACAAGTTAATCTAATTATCAAGCNGCCTGCAAAAACCATAATAAATATTGATTACAAATGCCGAATCAAATAGGCGAGCGTAGCGAGCCTGCCATAATATTATTAAATAAAGATAATAGACAAAATATTTTTAATGCTTTCTTCAGGTTGAATAAGAATGACAGGTTTACGCAATATTATCCTAATATCATTATTGATAACATATTACGGCAGATATAAATGCACATTTCTACGCGAGTTCTTTATGCTCCGCATCACTAGTATAAGAGCTTCGCTTTGCTCAGCTCAACAATTGCAAAGAGAGCAATGCATAAAATTAACTGTTTCTAGGACTTAAGTTTTACTTCTAATGCATGAGAGTCTCACACATAATTTTTGTAAAAGGTCAATTGGTTTGTAGTAGCTTTTTTGGTAATGACCAATGAACCTGGTTGTGGCAGAAACAATTCACTTAAATAATTGATTCCAGGCGGACTACTCACCGTATTCAACGACTTATGAATCTAATGAACCAAGAATAATTTGACTCTGATTTTGAATTTATAAACAAACCGTACTCTTTGGAGATTGTGTGTGACTCGAGCCGTGAAATCGCTGCAGATATTGAGTGTATTGCTGGGGAACTAAAATCCCCTCCAGCTTCGTTCGTTCGGTTGCTTTAACATCAATAATGTTAGATGCATTTTACTCTTGACTGGGTTACCCACTGTGTGCCAGTAGAGGTTCAAACGAATATTATCCAGGGTCAACGTCAAAATAAAGAAAATATATATATCTATATGCAAAAATTATAAATACGTTTATTGAAGCGAGCTTCTTACATCCAACAAAATATCCATCGTCATCTGTCAATAAAGTTTACATGTCCGACTATAACTTCAGTAAAACTTCAATGATTTTGTTGAAATTTGTAAATGTTATAGTACATTACGCGTCGAGTGTGGAAAGTAGCATTTTGCATGCGAGTGTGGTGTTTACACCCGAGCGATAGCGAGGGTAGTAAAACCACACGAGCAATGTAAAATCCCGTTTTCGCACGAGTTGCGTACCGTACTTTATCTACGATTGTTAGATTTTAATAATAAATGCAGAAAAAAATAATAAACTTCCTGTATGTAAGCTCGTATTTCTCTTTTGATAAAGATGACATCAATTCGTTAGTTGTATTTTGTGCCGAATTAATTATTTCGGAAGGCGTATTATTCTCCTCATATTCTTCATAATCACTTAAATCACTCATTGATTTTCACAAAAAAACCACAAAAAAACATTTACTTTTATTAAATAAACATCAAATTAGTTATGTTAAATGTAAACAAACTCGCTAATCGTGTGTAAAGTTGATAATTCTTCTTCTTTACGTCACTAGAGTGGAAAGAAAGAGGAATTGTTCAAAACAATGTGACACGCAGGCGCAATTAATACAGGTGTGTAAAGAATCACTTTCTACGAATCTAAACAGAGATGTAATGTTTATATTACGTATCAATCGTTGATAAACATATAAATAATAATTTACTTATGATACACCCTTATAATTATATGAATATAAGTTATTTGATGGCTGTAGAGGTGTAGAAAACTTCGAAGATTACACAATCATTACGATACGTTTCAACTTTATTGTAAAGTCATCTTCAGTCGTTATCTTACAAACTTTTTTATTTTTTCAAATTGAATTCCAGCCTGTAGTTGTTAACTTAATTTAAATTTCTATCTCCATTAAAGAGAGTCAAAATGAATCATAAAAATGTAAAAGAAACTTTAAACATTTAAGTCAGAACAAGCATTATAACAATTAACAAACAATTGAATAACAATATTAAAAGAAGTAAGGTGCGCTTCACGTTAGTACGTGAGGGGATAATCGCCGGTTTCTGTACGACTTAGATAAAATTATCAGGTGTAATAGTTGCATATTCTTTTTCTACACTTCAAGACCTTTAAATTTATGTATAACATGCCATGGTAAATAAAAACGTTTTGTTAGTCGACCGCCATATTGGCAGAAATATTAAGTGTAAAATCTCCAAAATTTGTCCAGTTGTCTAAAATGCCGAGATGTACCTAGGTACAAAATTTCATGTTTCTAGCTACAGTAGTTTACGAGTTGAAACAAGCCAACGGACGGACAGATAGACAGACAGACAGAGCCGTTATATAAGGTTTCTTTTTTGTACTTTGTACAGAAACCTAAGAACGAATAAATTAATAATGTGACTGTAACAGTTTTCTACACCTCAACAGCCATCAAATAACTTATATTTTGTAAATGTTGTTACACCAAAACCTTAGCGAAAACGACAAACAAAGAAAAGTAATCATCTGCAATAATGCTATTTTCTGTTTTGACAAAATATTTTATTTTTAAAATTGTTTGAAAAAATTACTTTTGTTGTGAAATAGAATAGGCCAGACGAGACGGCGTAAAACTGTCGCATTATGAACAGCGACCATGATAGTCGCGAACATGGAAGAGAAAAATATCTATCTATATTATTAAAAAAGTTTTGTAAACAAACAAGTTCAGAGAGAGTTATATATAATTAACTGTTTGTAAGAGTGCGATATAAGAGGGGTTAGAGGGAGGTTCTCGGGGGGAGAAAGGGGAGGTTCTCATAGTAAATTCCGCTCAAGAATGACACGGGGAACTGTCATTCCCGAGGAAATAAACAAAACACGGGCGATGTAATAAAGAAAGCGCTTGATTGTTTACATGCCTTAATAAAAAAGTGACAGCTTTCAATATACAACAAATCAAAACTATTTTGATAAGTTATGAAATCTATTTAAAGATTAACAAATCAACACACAAACCTTTACTTTTATCGGTAGTAAATAATAAATGTTATCTTAATAATTATAACGTTTAGTATTGATAAAAGTCTCGGTCACTATTTAGATGTGTTATTATATCTATTTGAAGTCTATCAAAAATGTAATGTTAATAATTGGAACTTTAGTTTTGATAAAATTATCGGTCACTATTTAGATATGTTTTATTTAGATAAGTTATTATATATATTTGAACTCTATAAAATCAAAACAAACCATTATTTTTGTTGGTAACAAGTAAAGAAATATGTGTGAGGCTCTCACGCATTAAAAGTGAAACTTAAGATCTAGAATCTAGAATATAAAATATATTTGTTCCGAGGTAATATCTTTATTTTTAAGTGCAAAAACTATTACAGCGAATTTAAACTTTTTAAACGGTCCCCGTATTCTTATATTAAATAGACAAAATAATTCTAATACTCCATAGTAGGCCGCCTTTGGGGAGGGGGGGGGGATTGACGAGCGAAGCGAGTAAGGGGCGGATCCCCCTAGTATTATATTATTTATATCTGATGGCAGAAAGCAATGGGAGAAAGCGTTAGGTGAGAATACGGTTTGTTTGATGGAGACACGCAAAGTCCCGAGGTGTATTACAGCTATAGATAAGGAAATAGAGCTTCAAACTTGAATTATCTGAGCAATGAAGTTGTGTCATGACTTGATCCCTTCCATCGAGTCAAGTTCTACTTCATCTCGAGTCCTTAACAACTTCCAAACATGAAATACTGACACAACTTATTCCAAATAAAAAAAAACCCAGATATCGGGGAACCGAGGTGAAAACAAAACAAACTAAACCATTTCAAATCATTTAAGAAACGACAAAAAACACATCTAAATATAGACTTACTACTCGTTTATACATGGATAACAAGTAGCGACGCTTTATACAACAAAAAAAAAGCACTTATAATTTAAAATTTATATATAATAAATCAATTTAAACACAATTGTCTAAAAATAGTTTGGCAGAAACTAAAAAGACAGAAAAATTGGCAGAAAAATTTAAAGACAATAAAAAGGCAAAGAATAACATAATACATTATGTATAGTTCATGAATAAATCTATTTGTAAGGTTATTTATCATGAAAATAGCTTTCAAAGCAAACTACTGAAGAGTTTCTAACAATAAACATATTCGCTTCCATCTTTTTATTATTGCGACTTTATGATAAATAAATTATTTATTAACGCGCGTTTTTTTTAGCTTGCTTTCTTGTTTGTTAGTTTGTTTGTACAGTACAAATCTTGCAATCGATCTTTAACTAACTTCCCGAGTAGCTAGACATTTGAAACTTTTAGAATAGCTCAGAACTCGATGGCATTGCATTATTTTAATACTTTTAGCCCTCTTTCAGCAGAATTTAATTCGTTTTCAGCAAGTTTTGCTGTGTGGAAAGTGAGTTTATTTTGTGTCAGGGAAGCGATAAAGAATCAAAGAAGCCCGATTCATTGCTTCATAGCTTAAGCATAAGTTGGGTCAACTTTATAGTCTACTGAATGCTAAAGACTAGAAGATCTTGCTTTAGACAAGTTGTAATTATGACTTTGCACAGGATGAATACACTGTAATACCACTCTCTACTCCCGTTCTTAGTATAGAAGCAAACATACAAACTCAAGTCACCAACTTACTGATTCCTCAAAGTTTCTAAGTTCCTCCAACTTCAATTTGTAAAGTTTCCCTCAATTTTCTATTGTATCAGTTTCTCACTAAAACTTTCTTCAGATTCGCTATTCATTACATCGACAAAATTGCCATAAATGTAGCATTCCTAAGGTATGATTTTTTGTAATAAACAATTCGTTGCAAGATTCGGAAAGTTTGTACTTAGAATTAAAAAATTTTAAGTGGAATATCTATAAGTTATAATATAGGTACATATTGGATAAATAAGAAAATTGAAAGCCTTGATTTGTAAATCTTTGTATAGATTTCTACTCTTTAAGTACTCATTTTACAACACTGTTTATAACTTACAACCTCACTGTATTTTACTACGTTTTTATTGGCTTTTTTTCTTGTTTGTTTGTTCACTACAAATCTTGCAATCAATTTTTAACCAACTTCCCGAGTAGCTAGACATTTGAAACTTTTAAAGTAGCTCATAACTCGATGCCAATGCATTATTTTAATACTTTTAGGCATCTTTCAGCAGAATTTATTTCGTTTTCAGAAAATTTTGCTGTATGGAAAGTTAGTTCGGAAAAAATCTGCAAGTTATTTTATTTTTTTTGACCCATATTTAAAATCTTCATTGTGACAGGTTTCAAATTTATGATATATGACAGAAAATTTAAAAAGTTCTTTTTATTTTGCAATTATTATAAATGATAAGTTGCTAAATTCCTCTTTATATTTTAACAAAGTTATTAAATTTAAAACTATTTATACTAAAAGCTATTAAAACCAACACACACATTGATTTAATAAATATATACATGTCATTCTTATTTTTAATGACTCAATTTAAAAATTTAAAGTAATGGCTGCTGGTATTATACTTTCAACTAAATTATAGGGTATTATAATAGCTTCAAATAGGGTGATACTTTGTCAAATCTTATATATGAAGCTCAGTAATCATGCAGATTAAACTTCATCATTATATTTTTTAATAAATAAAAATCACTGTCAAATTTGGCAATAAATACGTATAATAGCAAAATACTCCAGAAGATAGCGTGTAGAAAAGTTTCTGATAACATCAGGCCAGAATTTTGAGTATAAGTTAAGCTTATGGTGCCTTTTAATAATATGTGGTTGGTTATGTTCGTCTGCGGAACATAGCTAGGCAATAGGCTTTTGAAAAAAACCAGCTGGTACAGAGCGGTCATTATTTTAATACTTTTAGTCATTTTTCAGCAGAATTTAATTCGTTTTCAGCAAATTTGCTGTATGGAAAGTTAGTTCGGAAAAAATCCGCAAGTTATTTTATTTGTTTTGTCATATCCCATAATATTTACAATCTTCATTTTGACAGATTTCAAATTTAAGATTTTTTATTAAGAGGTAAACATTGAATGACAGTGAAAAAGAATAAGTAAACCAAGGATGTTATAAAATACGGATGGAGCACTAAGCATACCTCCTGGGTTAAGGGCCAAATTAGAAGTGTCGCCAAGAACTTGGAAAAAATACCAGTGAGCGCGCGCATTAGAAGGACGAATTTCTTCCCGACTGTTATCAATCGTTTATAAACTATTGGCTCTGAGGAACACGGCTAACGTTACACTCTAGCATTTTAAGCATAACCTTCTTGGTCATCTGCAGTTATAACCATTGCACAATCTTACGGGAAGGTAATCTACCCTACTAGATTTTCCAAGTTCGTGGCGACACTTTATCGCCTAGCGAATTTACTTTATCGCTCTATCCGTATTTAATAACATCCTTGAAGTAAACAAATAAATAAATTAATTGACGTATGACAACCAAGTTTGTCTGCACTTGTCTTAGAATAATACTATAAATAGAAGGAGCATAGAATCAAAACAACAAGCAATTACTGATAAGGGACTGAAGGCAACTTTCGCCGAGGGGTTGTGTCCATTAGACAAGGGAACCAACAAAACAACACTCTTTTTTTTCATTTAAGCTGGAGAAGGTTGGCCACGCTTTAGTAACTATTCAAAGCCCGCTCACAAACGTCAAGAAAACAAGCCCTGCCATTGGTTAATGTTTACGTTTCACTCTGACGTCATTTTTTTCAACTCGCTCGGCATGATATAATAAAAATTATTTTTAGCATATTTCGAGCTAAAATAAGATAAAACACAACAAAAATATAACAATAAACTAAACTGACTATCAATAATTATAATTTAATAAAAAAAATTAATTAAACAACCGAAGGCAAATAATTTTAGAGTTATGACGTCACAAATTACAAAAATGAATTTTTAGAACGCGGATAATGATCATAACCAAAGTTGTTTTCAATGTTATCAGTGACACTCCTTCTATATATAGTATTATTCTATGGCACTTGTGTACTAGATATCGGTTTATTTTTTCTATATTTGTACTTCTTTACTTTTACTTATTTTTCTTCTCTTACCCTCCCCTACACGGGGCCGTATCGATGTCTACGGTTTAGATTCGGTGTTGGTGAGATCCGTTGTTCAAAGATTTGACCTTTTATAGGTTTAAGATCAGCTCTCTAGATGGTTTTCATTTGTGTGATGTAAATAAATTCGGAACTCTTTATATTTCACTAACATTTTAATTAACAATAAAAATTATATTATCAACCATAAAATTATGATTCAAAAGAAAATTAAAAAAACGTAGTATATAAAAAGCTCTTTTTATCTTGAAATTATTATCTACTCAGGATTATGAAAATCACATTATCCACCAAAAAGGGCGGGACATGGCCACTTTCCAGCAGTTAAAAGATTTTTTTCTTTTTTTATCAAATACCTATTGCCAAGCTATGTCCCGGAGACGATCTTAGCCGACCACATATTCTTCAACGTCTCTAAAAGGTTAACTATGTCTACAACTAGTTCTACAACATAGGTTAACTAGTAAACAAATGTCTAGCATGGTGCCAGTTAGACACTTTTTTGCACGCTATCTCCTGGACTACAAGTATTTTTTCTTTTGGGTTTTAGTCCCGATCAACTGCCAGGGTTATTACAGGACAGGACAATTATTATATACATTACAAATATTATAAATAATTATAATAAAATAATTATTAAATTACAAGTATTATTTACAATTTTGTAATACATCCATATGATACTTTCTATTTGTATTCTAAAAATCTTACAGGATATTATGAAACACGACAAAAACAAATAATTTTAAACAGATAGAATGTGAAATATGCGTGAACATAAATTTCACTATTCGTTTCTTTTAACGGTTGTTAACTATGATCACTATAGCACATGATGCGTATCTAAAGCGTACAAAATAAAGTAAACTGAATGACTCAGTGAATTTTTATCTCTTTTGTCGAACAAATTGATGAAGCATAAAGGGCCAAATATTCACGGTTGACTAGCTCTGATTGCCTTAGCGTCCCGCCAGTTATTTACCGAGCTCAGTGATCCGTTAACGAGCCTCCAACGTTCAACATACAACATACAACATACGTTGACAACATACAACATACGTTGACAACATACAACATACGTTGACAGCATACAACATACGTTGACAACATACGTCGCTCTGATTCTTCACACTAAGTATGAATTCGAAAGAAATGTTAGCTTTCCTTACCGTTCCATAAATACATTTCCCTTACAGGTCTCTTCTCTACATTTTATCACTATTTATTTTTAAACCAATTAACTGAGATAACTAATTTTGATTTTGAATAGTCTGGCCTGAAAAAATAGTCTGGCTGAAAAAATAGTTAGACTGAAAAAATGTGGTACATAGCTTCCTCGCAGTCTATTAATGGACGAATGGTCATATAAAAATTTAAATCTTTTTCGTTCGCCATAGAGGTGAACATGGTTATTTTTAAAGATGCACATTTTATTTAAATTATTCATTTCATAGAAAAAAATTTATTCATGGATATATTTTTTGGATATTGAAAATTCCATGAATTTGTTTCCGTGAAGTGGATAAAACCAGTAGGGTTAGTGCTCCAAATATGAGACCCCACCTTGAAGAGGCTGGTATGTGTTACAGCCTGGCAAGTCAAACAAAAAACGATAGTGTTTATGTCTATCAGTAATCTCGGAGTTAGTTGGACGTCTACCGTCGAGAAGAGAGTTTCTGNCCTTATTAAAATTTATTAAGAACATCACAGAAAGCTTGTTTAAAACATCAAGGAAAGATTAACTTAAAATCTATTCATAATATAATGATAGCTATTTAGACAAGGTGAAGACATGTATTTCACTTTTTAAGTTTATACCAATCCTAACCTCACAAATTCGTTCTAGAATATATAAACGTGGTTGTTCCTAATATGAGACCCATCACGGGCCTAACATAGGGAGGGTCTCATATTAGGACTACTTTTGTAAATCTCAAAATTTTGACTTTTTTTAGAAAACATTTTTTTTTTTTAAGAAATATACATTTTTAATTATTTTGAAACATTTGCCATTGAAATACAATATATTATTAATTGTTTTGTCACATCAACTGTTTGTTTATTTTATTTAAATCCTGAGTTACACCAAAACCAAAAAAGGGGTCTCATATTCGGGTCACTTACCCTATACATTTGTCTAATTGATATACCTAGCACATGGATCTTAAGGTGTGAAATTAGGAAACATTTACTGAGTTTCCACGTGTTTAAATACGAATTGAACCCTGATTTTCGATTTAACAAGCTAGGTGTTTCCAAGAGTAGTATTGGATCCGTATTCAATTAAAAAAAAAAAACTTTTTCATAGTTACTTTTGGTAAAAGTTATAAAACATTTTGTAACCTTCGCCTTTTATAAACATGTTTTTTATTACGTATTTTGACAGATTTTACTACAGTTTCTACAAAAATACGCTAGGTGTGCTCACACCTACGCTCTCAGGATCGTCAGGATCGAGTTGATGCGTTTCCATGCAACTCGATCCAGATAAGATCCAAGCATTTAGAGTGTTTCCTATAAGGATCGGTATCGTATTTAATCCGTATTGAATCTAGGTTTCCATGGACACTTTGGACCAAAAAACTGTATTCTATCCGTATTTAATCAGTATTTAATCATGGAAGCGTAGTAATTAATCCATTATGATTACCATCTGAATTTATATTTTAAATTCAATTATTTTTAATATTTTAATATCATAAATATTTTAATGATTTAATTGAATGATAATTACTTCACTTGAACCAAGTATTTATTTCTGGTAAAATTTCCAAATAAAAGTGACACCAATTAGAATTTTCCATCCCATCCATCAAATGAAATTAAACGAAATTTAATTATAAAACATGGTGTGTCCAATTACAGATGCGCTTCAGTAACGACCGTAAAGTTGTAAAACGTTTAATTATAATTTCATATCAAATGAGGTCGGAGAACAAATGGGAAAATTTAATTTTGCCCTTAATGGTTTTATTGGATTCCATTTATACGACACAGTACACCACTTATTAAATTTTAGTATACTTATGGTCCTTACAGGTATTATTTATACATTTATTTGTGGAATCAATGCTTTTATTAATCCATACTATCTTTGCTCTGAAATTATTGTTAAACTTTTTATGCTTCGTTAGTATTCATTTAAAAATCTCATTCTGCATGTATCTTGAATTCTATAACGCTGTAATAAATGAAAATATTTTTTTTTGTAATAAAAGATTCACTTAAAAGTTATGAAGAAGACAGAGTGGTTTTAATTTTTAACTGACGGGGTTTGAGCAACAAAGGTAATACATTCATGTTTTATGAAATCATAAATTAAAGGAATTGCAAAATGATCTTAAAAGGATTTTGAATATCGAGATATCCCAAATTTATCAAAAAAAAACTTGCACTGGGCTATTATTATTAACACTGGGAGACAGACAGAGAAAAATAGACTCCAGCGCCGGGACTTGAACCACGGGCCTCTACATTTCCAGTGTAGCGCTCTTTCCAACTAAGCTACGCAGGAGAATGATTTTTCTCTGCCTTAACCGAGAACTAGTCCCGAATCCTATAGCTTTCAATATTTCTACAAGTTTAGCAAGTCAATATTTATGACATTAGAACTAGACCAAGATATATTATTAGTAATGATGGATGGTCATTTCCTACGAAAATTGAATGTCATGCAATACAAACATGTGATTGTAAATAATATTATATGAAATCTAATTTAAAAAATAATACCAAAAGGCGGAATTGCATTGAGCAATTTGGTGCACGAATCGTCGTGCTAGATTACTGTCGTAAATTCGTCCAAACAGAACAATACTACAGGGGCCTTAATTATAGCATCTTAACATCACTAATCAAACTTTCTCATATGCGAGTTCATAATTACTTAGCCCAATGTTATCCATTTATTAGTTTTCGTACGTATATTTAATTATAATTGAACAGTTTATTAAAATGTATCGAGAAGAAGTCGAACCCGGCCTCTCTCCTTCCGCGATTAAAGCTATTTTCTCAGGAACTATATTTTTCCTGGGAAAACGGCTCTTATATCATTAGATTCGTATTTAAGTGGGCTGTATTTTGAACTATTTTAATCAAAATTATAGGAACCGATTTAAAAAAAGAAAAAATAATCACTATCAGTTTTTTTTTTTGAGGGTAGCACCTCTAAATTTGGACCTAAATGTCATTACTTGATTTCACTTAGGGGAATATTTTTTCTGAACATGTATGACAAATTTAATCAAAATCGGTCCAGTAGTTTAGGTTCTAGGCGTCTGAACAGACGACAGATGACATATTATGTCATGAACACAGACATACGTTAGACAGACAAAAGATAACAGACTTAAGACAGATACTTTTTAAAAACCAAATGTTTGAACTCAAAGAAACATCAAAAATGCTTGTTTGTCCCATAAATATCAACCTTTTGTGCCTATTTGTAACTCATCCCCATGCGCACAAACATACATTTATTTACACCGACAACATCAAAAGACCTCATCTGATTTTTAATGAAATTTGGATGGTTCGTCGAAAGTAGCCTGCAGATAACCCAGATTTATGCGCTCATTAAAATTAATAAGTTTGCTAAATTGGTACTTTAATTAATGTAAAAAATCAAAACAATTTTGATTGTTTTAAAAAAACAATAAATAAATTTGACAATAATAGGTTTTAATACTATAGTATCATTGAAGTATACAAGGAAGCTATGTGCCACACTAATTGCCAGACTATTTTTTCAATGATCCAATTGCTTATTTAAAACCCACTCAAATGAAAATGTTAATAGTTTTTTTAAAATTCGTCACACTTAGACCTAGTATGTATGAATTGTATATAGCCGACAGAGTAGAAATAATTGTACGACAAAAAGGAACTTTTTATAAACTACGTTTTTAAATTTTCTGACATAGATCATAAATTTGAAACCTGTCAAAATGAAGATTGTAAATATGAAAATGACAAAAAACAAATAAAATAACTTACGGATTTTTTCCGAACTAACTTTCCATACAGCAAAATTTGCTGAAAACGAATTAAATTCTGCTGGAAGATGTCTAAAAGTATTAAAATAATGCATTGTCATCGTGTTATGAGTTTTTTTTAAAGTTTCAAATGTCTAGCTAGTCGGGAAGTTAGTTAAAAATCGATTGCAAGATTTGTACTGGATAAACAAACAAGAAAGCAAGCTAATAAAAACGTAGTAAAAAATAAAGAGAAAACAAATGCTTAAAGCTCGAAGCTTTTTCAAGCTTCTTCAAGCTTTTTCAAAAGTTTAAGCTTAAATTCAAGCTAAAGCTCAAAGCTTCCTCGCAATTATCTTTACATTTCTACTCAGCGAATGGAATGTTCAACAATGCTGTTCTTCTCTAGTTAAGAAGAATCACAGGAGCGCTATTTCCATTCAACACTTCTTTTATACTTTAGGTTTGAAACAACAAAACATTATTTTAGGAGAATAAAAAATAAAAGATGACAGTTTCTTAAATTTTAGATTAAGGAATTCCAAGATGCACATAATTTATTTCCTCACTTTTACGGGACCCACTTTAAACTTTCTGAAGATTTTAAATTCAGTAATACTAAAACCTTCATAACAGTACACTTATAACCTAACGTGGTTTGCTTGATTAGAGTTTAAGAATGGCTTGTGTTGAGTTTTATATTTTTTGTATATATTGTTTTTATATTTTAATAATATATAAACTATAAATTATGTTTTTCTCTGTATGTCTCCCGTAGTTATTGATCATTGTAATTTGGATTATTATAAATTATGTTTTTATACTTTATGCAACACTGAAAAGCTTTCTCATAACTAGTTCACTTTAAAATTATTAGTATTATCATTTATACAAACACTTAATTATAATTAACTTCATATATATAAAATTTAAAAAAAAAAAAAAAATGATATCTGATAACAGAAATCCTCTTACGAGCATCATAAGGTTTGATTAAATGTATGAAGGTCAACTGGGAATGAGTTTGATCAACTTTTGTGTTATTGTCACAACACTTATGGAGCCAACAAGCGAGGACATGGCCGGCAGACGCCACTGCCGATTCTCCACTTCTAGCGGTATATTTCAAAGAAAACTCTTAACGATCTAAATGCGGAGATGTTTCCGGATTAACAGGCATTTGCTTCCGAGTCTACAAATGGTAGTGGAAGCAACAATTTTTAGAATTTTTTTTTTCCTCCCTCCAAAATTAAAATTTCCACTTGTATTTTACATTTTAGACCTTCTTAAACCAATTTAGTTTAATGTCTTATACGTCCACGACAATCAAATTTTCAGGGATTACGCCTGTTATGGATTATGAATGCTATCTTAATTGGATGTATAGTAGCCACTACGCATGTGCAAACGTATCAATTTCTCACAGTCTATAACAAACCAATTTTGATCAAAGTTAGGGATTGACTCCCATAAATTTCATCAATAGTAGCCACTGAACATGCGCAAACATGCATGAACATGCGCAAACATGCATGAACATGCGCAAACATGCATGTTTTCACACTTTCTATTTCGTAGTTTATAATTTTTGTATCTTTTGCATATTCTTAAATTATTTAGTCCTTAACTCAAGTGAGTGTGCTATAATTTAAAATCGATATAGATATACTTCAAAGATATAAGTAAGTTAGAGGAAATTCAATAGAGATACTAATTAAAATTCGATATTTCACCAATTGACGAATAATAAAATAGCCATGCCAATACTGGAGTGACTAATTGGCATTATATTGAATAGCAGCGCATGGCATAATGGAAGCAAAACAACAAACACAATGCAGATTGGATCATCTATACAATCACAATATAGATATGAGGAAGCTATGTGCCTCACCCACTAAGCACTCGTTTTATATACAAATCAAGGAGTTAACTATTTAATAAAATAAATATCATGCTTCCAAGCTAACTGAAGGTAACGGAAGCTATGTGATCGTTCCAAAAAATACAATATTTTTTACCTCCAGCGGGGAGAAAAAGTGAAATTTTCTTCCTAGTTTACAGGGAGGAAAGTAGCTCATTGCATCCGGTCGGGCTCAACAGGGAGTAATGAGAAAGGAGGGAATCATGAACTCTCATGATTCCCTCCAGTGTTGCCCAAGTGATAAGCACAAGTAAATAAGCTTGGTGCTAATACACATTTCATTCATTAACTATTGTTTAATGTCTAAATCTATAATGTCATCTTCACACATATCCTTCACGACGTTTGTCATGATGACTCATCAGTAAAACAAACTAAAAGTTAAAAGAGAAATCATTATTTCTAAATGTAGATCCACTCATCCATATGATTATACCAAGTAAATAGGCCAATCTAAGTAATTTTTTTCTAATTAATTTTTTAAACTTAAATGTCATTTTCATTTTTTTTTAAATTTATTTATTTACATTTTTATGTCACTTAAAAATTGTATTGGACTTCTGTTTATTGTAAATGTTATTTTGTTATAATTGATTAGTTTTTAAAAAAAGAATTACCTCTGATTCCAGGCCTGAAGATGTCCCTCTCGGGACGAAATATAGCCAATTTAATGAATAATTAATTTTCTACACTTTTATTACCCCTTTTCGACCCAACACATAACAGC
>KZ651504.1:360813-370894 GCA_001010745.2 Gerris buenoi
AAAAAATCTGGGTTTTATATATATATATATATATATATATCTTTATTACAAATATTAACAATTTAATGGTTTTAAAATACAGTAAAATACTAAACAAAACCATCAATCGCTATCGATATATTAAATAAGCATAAAATTGCAAAATATTGACATTATCAGTTCAATATTTGTTACTTGCTTTAATGTGCTTATATACTACTTTAAACTAATTTAGCAATTAAATTAAGAGTCAGATGGAGATATTATATGACTAAGAACTGAGATCAGTCAGAATGGTACTTTAGAACGCTATAAGAAACACGAAGGAGGAGGAGAAAAGTGTTATCACCATGCACAAGAGAAGATGATTTGGTCGCGTAGATGAGGTATCTTCGCATAGCAAGGTGGGAAACTAGATGAAACTAATAGGTAATCACAGAAATAAGAGATATCCCCAACATCAAGACTGTGTTTGATATAATTGAATAATTTAAGTACTTTTGTTTCGCCTTACAACAAGGATGACAGAACGAACATCAGCATGGGTTGGTAAGTGCCTCTTAAAGAATGGAGAACAAGATGGCGTTCTCATTTGCAAGTAGGAATAATAAGTAGGAATAATATATTAAATAAATAAACAAAACAAAATACTCTGGTTGCAAGGAATTAATCAACATTAAAACTCATACGAGTCTAAAGTCTAAATGTCAGGAATGTCAGATACCAATAGCTAGCAGTAACATATTTAACAACGTTATGAAACATTGGTCGGTTTATACTACTCGTAGGATCCAACTAATTTATATATTTGATTTCTTTTCATATTATTATCAACGCTTTCTTGCGGCCTATTTCGTAAGCAGGAGGATACAAGCAGAAGTTTTTGTGTCTTATTATATTTGTTTATTTATACGCAAAAACTATTTTGTAAACATTTTAGTAAAAAGAATATTAAGTAAAGAAAAAATAACCTCAATCAAAAAGGATTGAAATAAAAAATGAATGAATAATCAACTTTTTTCATTAATTTTATTAATAATATATTTTTAAAAGAAAATTATTTATTTTTAATAAAATTTAATTTATTTAGACAAATAAAATTACATAGAAATGTCAAAATGATAACAACAGGAAAAGACTCTTTATCATTTAGAAGTATTTTGTTTTAATTTTCAACTTTTGTTTTGAATAGAGAGGAATGTTTGGAAATAAAATGCTGTGTTTGTATTGGTTGGGATAGGAGAGGAAAGTTTTGGCACTGTATAGAGAGCAAAGTGTTGAAAGGAAAGCATTCCATTTCCCTTTCCTCCGAGTAGAGTTGAGTATATCGTCTTACTTTCCCTACTATAGTCTTTACTTTCCTTCATAGCAAAGTCTCAACAAACCTTTATAACCTTCCTATACTTTCCTCTTATAACCTTCATCAACCTAACCACATTTTTTTTTTCCTTTTTGTTTTTTTTATTCGAACCCTACTTTTACTCCTGAGTTGTTTATTTTTCTTTCTCTCTTTTAATAAAATACAATTTTCTAAGCAAAAACTTAATCATACTATTAAAACAAATATATTATCATCATAATATATATATCATCATCATAATATAATTCATAATACAATCATCATAATACAATCATCATAATACAATATATATATCATCATATTATATATATCATCATAATTTAAAAATCAAACTAAATATAGTCAGCAAATTAGTGTGGCACATTAGCTTACTCGCGTTGTATTTCGCACATTTTATGATGTGAATTTCAGAGCATTTCTCATTTGATTATTTTTTGTTTACTTATGACGTTACGACGAAAGTGACAATAAAGATTTTTTGATTTAATTTTTCCTCTGTTGATATATATTATTGTACGAGATTACACGTTTAATAAATTATATTGGGTATATGACCTACAGTCTATAAGATTAGAGTTGGAACAGGGGTAGAGTAAAGCATTTTTTCCTGTAGTTGCATTCAACATGGGGGACCAATAGAATCGTTTTCCTCAAAATTTTCCCGCCTTTTGATTGTGCCAACTCTAATCTTATAGACTGCAATTCACTATTAAAGGTTAGTAATAAGTAAATAAAAAGTTTTATTTAAATTTGACATTATTGTTGAATTAATGTTGTTATGACATTACATCAAGACTGTCACAACTCATATTTTATGATTTTTGAATGGTTAAGCTTGAGCAAAAGAAAAAAAGGCTTTTACACCATAATTAGCATGTAATGATGATATTTGTACAATACATATCAAATTTGTCAATTTAACTGTAATTAAATTAAACGGAAAAATTACTTTTTTGAGTTTTGAAACTACTGTACTAAGGGGGTTAGGGTTACCATATCACCCGTTTTTCCCGGAAACCACCCGTTTTTTATTCTTTTTTTCCCCCCCGGTTGAAAACCCCCCAAAATGGTAAAATCACACGTTTCTCCAAAGCTCAGAGAATTTTATTTAGTAATTTACTAGTGTAACAAACGTATAACCCATATTACCTTATTAATTAAAATAAAAACACCTTTTAAAATTTATTGAAAACAAAACCTCATATAATAAATTAAAAAATACAATACGCAAAATTATCAATTGTTTGGTTTCATTTCATCACAAATTATCTCCTTTTACATTTCATAAAATAAGTTCTTACATAAAAAAAATGCAGTAAAAGTTTTTATTTACGAATAGTTCAGTAAATGTTAAAAGAAGCGGAACCGTCTTCAAGTTAAAACGGTTAAACATTTAATAACGGTTTTGTACAACTTGAGACATTTAAGTTGTACAGATTTTTATGAAGAAATTGTGAAAAAAAAGACTTTTTTGAAAAAATAAAAAGTTGTCAAAAATATAATAATAAACAATAATAGTATTAAGAATAAGACAATTTACCATTTCGTTTTGTTATTTTTTTAAATACGGATTAAGTAAAACTTAATATGTTATATAACCTATATACCGGTTATATACTCCTATATATTATCAATTTAAAGTACAATTTGGTTAAAATAAAAATTTAAAAAATAAATATGTATCATTTTNCACAAAAATCATTAAAATTAATAACAAAATTTGATCTCAGATAGCGACAATTCTCCCCATTTTATATTATTTTTTTCAAAATATTTCCGGGGGAGGGCCCCTGATCCCCCCTAAAAATTTCCCCAGGTTTTTTTAGATTTGAAATATGGTAACCCTACTGAGGGTGCGATATGCAAAACATTCTCTGTGTTCAGCAAAAATTAATAGGAAGCCAACATTTTAAGACTGTATTTTTATCATCTTTCTATCTATCATGGTTCCGGAAATATTTCACTGTTCTATCTTAGCTGGGATACCCTGTATATAAGGTTAATTTTTGTGTAAGTTTGTATTGGTTCGGGAGCAGCTTATACATGTTAAGCAGCACACGATCAAGCCGCTTGATCAAAACAGCACGTCAAGCATTGTTATCAAGCGTGATTGATAGTCTAGGAACCTGTTTGATGCTTGAGTCAAGCCTTGACGGAGATTTGTGGAAAGTTTGAATGAGTCAAGCGGCTTGACGGAGTGCTTGACAGTCTAGAGCAATTTTGATCAAGCATTCCGTCGATCACCTGCTCGACACCCCAATCCTGATTTGAAACCATGGGGATCTACAATACTGATTCACTACAGTCCAGGAGGAGAAGTTCACTAGGCGAAAACTCCGCTATAAAGGAGTGTTGATGAAGAGATTGATGGGATGCTTAACGCGCCCCAAAGTGGCTTGAAGGTCGTGTCAATCAGCTTGACGCCATGTTTTGATCAAGCGGCTGATCAAAACTTAGGGATCAAAGATTAGGGGCTGCTTAAGTTCTTTGAATTTCGATTTAATATCTAAGTACTTGAACTAAGGATTGTTACGAGAGAAGTAGGAAGTGAGGAAACCTGTTGAAAGGATATTTTGTGAGGATGTCGAGATTTTTCGCATCACGAGACACGAGAAGTAACGTAATCCTCTATAGCCACAAGACATGAACCTAGGGGGAGCTCCTCTCCACTCTTCTACTTCAATTATAAACAAACTTCACCCCTTTTTCTAAATCACAACCAAAACTAAAACCCAACAGAATCTTGTTTGTTATTTTAACAACCACATTAAACTAAAACCACTTATTAAACTTTGCAACTGGGGCCAGCGCAGCCGAGTGGTTAGCACACTCGAAAACAAGGTCTAAATCCCCGGGTGTAAGTTCGAATCCCAGAGAGGTGAGATATGTTTCACAGTAATGATCTCAGTAGAGTAAAGTATCCGGATAACCCCCGTCCTGTAATAACCCTGCCAGTTGATCGGTACTAAAACCGAAAAGAAATATAAATAATTACAAGATAAAAAGAACTTTTTATATACTACGTTTTTTAATTCAATTAATTCATTTTTATTTACTTGGTTTACTTATTCTTTTTTGCTGTCATTCAATGTTTACCTCTCAAAAAAAATCTTAATTTTGAAATCTGTCAAAATGAAGGATTGTAAATATTGGGGATATGACAAAACAAATAAGATAACATGCGGATTTTTTCCGAACTAAATTTCCATGCAGCAAATTTGCTGAAAACGAATTAACTTCTGCTGAAAAATTACTAAAAGCATTAAAATAATGCATTGTCATCGTGTTCTGAAAGTTTCAAATGTCTAGCTACTCGGGATGTCAGTTAAAATGCGATTGCAAGATTTGTACCGGACAAACAAACAAACATACAAACAAGAAACTAAGTTAATAAAAACGTAGTAAAAATAAACTTTGCAATAAGACAATCAAAAGATCAATTGCTAAATAAATCTAAATTGCTAATAAATGATTTTATTAAAGAATATGTAAATGATCTCTACTACGACCTTTGATGTACTCCATATACTACATTTGAATGATATACTCCATTTTTTTAGCAGGAATTAATATAAATTACCATACAATTCTATACTAATACGATATGCTAATGTTCTAAAGAAGTGAACATAATTATGCTAACTAGACTTATATATAGAATGTTATAAATGTAAATTATGACAACGAGACATATAATATGNAATATAAATTACCATACAATTCTATACTAATACGATATGCTAATGTTCTAAAGAAGTGAACATAATTATGCAAACTAGACTTATATATAGAATGTTATAAATGTAAATTATGACAACGAGACATATAATATGTTATACAAGTAATTTTATTGTTGTTTGTTATTTTATTGTTATACATGTTAATTATAATAACGAGGCACTTATATAATTTGTTATACATGTTAATTATGTTAACGGAGTTCATATATACGTACATGGTCACCATCTTGAATCAAAATTATTGAATGAAAAATCTTATCACAAAAGATTATTAAGTTATAATAACCCTTTATGGAAGCTGTCAAGATTAAAGATTACATTATTTCCAATTTAGCACATAAATATCAGCCATTTTGATTCAAGATGGTAGTTAAAACAAACAACAAAAACAACTAAAATCAAAAGCGAACTTAAATAAATAATTTCAATGTTCTAGTACAATTAGTTCCGGAGATATCATTTTGTCATGATAGTTTTTTATAAATGGATAAGTATAGAAATTAAAAATTCATTGAACTCTAACACAGAGTTGAAATACATTCTATAAACTAGGCACCGCGTGGCTCTATCATTGAAGCGAGCGTATAGTAATAGTAATAAATGTGTATTGAATATTGAAAAAATAGATAATCATGCATCATGATGAGTTGATAGATAATGGGTATAGTAGTAGATTAGCGGCTAGTAGTAAGGGAAGGGAACCACCCCGCATTCTTACTATTCCTCTAAAAACTCTAACCGCACCTCTCCTTTTCAATTATTATAAAATGTATCACGTCATTACTCGAATACTACAGCTTGCATCAACTTGAAATTTTACATAATTGTTTCAATTATACATTAGACGATTTATATGAAGTTTTATTAAAATCGTTTCGTTAGAACGCAAGATATCGGTAAAAAGGTTCTTTTCTTTATTTTAAACGTTTAGGCCCGCTTTAATAGTTTTTGCGATCTTTATTAATACATAGCGGTGTCGTTGTTGGTTTTACTAAAAAATGTTATAGGAAAAAAATGTTCGTCTCATCGAATNTACATAAATATTGCCAATTTTTAAATAAATAAATGAATTATAAGTTAAAGGTAAACATTATTAATTGTAAGTGTAATACAAAGTAATTATAATACAAAATGAAAGATGGTATTTACTATTATTATTCTTATTATAATTATTAATTTATTTATTTAATATTCCCATTTGGATAATTAATAAACACTTTTTTTATAAATATAGAAAATTAAAAACATTGTGTATAAAACTAAAAAAACTCTGATTTTATAAAGGTCTTAACAGTTTTTTATAAGGTCTTAACGTTTAGAGTGTTTTTGTGTTTAACGACATTGTTATTAAAGTATATTTAATAAACTTTATAAAAAAAAAGATTATTAAATGCACTTTATAATTTTTTAGTATAAAAAATAATTTACTAAACACCAAACATAAAATGATATATAAACAAAAGGAATTTTTTTTTTTTTAATTTTAGACAAAAATAATTTTTTAAATGCACTGCATAGTTTTATTAGGTGTAAAAAATATAAATTAAACACTATGTTAATAAAATTGTGGACTATCAAAATTTGTTTATACATTTTTAGACAGAATTATTGTTACGTAAGTGGGCGCGCCGCGGTCCTAGGGACCGCAAATGTCGACTCTACCTCAAAAAACGCTCGGTTTTGACTGATAGCTTCACTCAATCAAACCGAAGAGGGCTTTTTATACTTCTGTAAACTACAGAAGAAGCATACGTAAGGCCTTGTTTTTCTAGTATCACAAACCAATGAGTAATAACAAAATTACGGACTTTCCGGTCCTTAGGACCGCGGCGCGCCCACTGCAGGGTTAAACCCAACTTCAATTAACTTTGAATGGGAACAACTAAATTCAATTCACACTCAAACAAGCCTAATTGCACAGGGAGAAGGTTGAGCGGAAACATGTCGGGGTCTAACATGGATTTCCTTATATTCATGAATATTCCACGGAATAAATACGGGGCGTGAGGGCCCACTAGAGCGACATGGGGCCCACTAGAGCCGCATGGGGCCCCTTCAACCTCGTTCAAACTGAGGACGGCCCAGAATAAACAATCTCAAGTATTTATTCTTTTCCTCTACCTTTCGTATATCATGTAGTGCGCAACAATATAATCATTTCAGATAACAAAAAACTTTATATACACTGTAGATAAAAGATAACAGACCAGACACTTTAATATAAGAATATTCAATTATATTTCTTTGCTTTCTCCTAGATAAATAAAGAATAATGAATAACATTTAGAATTTAAAATAAACAGAGAAATCAAGGAATATATTTCAAACTAAAAATCACTGTATTTTCATTATTAATTGTATATTTTTTAGAGATTTATTTCAATAAAAAAAGGGCACTTCATTAGATTATTACTCCCCTAATAGGGGCAGTACCTGCTGACCTCCCTTAGGAGGCAGTACCTGCTGACCTCCCTTAGGAGGCAGTACCTGCTGACCTCCCTTAGGAGGCAGTACCTGCTGACCTCCCTTAGGAGGCAGTACCTGCTGACCTTTAGGAGGCAGTACCTGCTGACCTCCCTTAGGAGGCAGTACCTGCTGACCTCCCTTAGGAGGCAGAGGGGAGTGACAATATAAAGAAGGTGTACGGGTCAGTGTATGGGGTGATTGTGAACAAAAATTGTCATCCCTCTGAAAGGTTTGTGAAGGATTCCAACTGTGGTGACCTTGAAGCTTGGCGCTATTGAGAAGTTATATTTTGGGTTCCCGCTATTTCCTGGCAGCTGATTGTAAACTTCCCTCTATTTTAATCAGGGGATGCCAAATAATCTGACAAACAACTTTACAAGTGTTTAGATTTTCTTCTGTTTTACCTGGAGAATACGAAAGTCGTTTTAATTGTTTATTTAGTAAATTACCAATGTCTAAGACATTTTAAGTGTTTTATTTTAATGCTATTAGCTTCATGGCTTTTCTTGTCATTCATTCCATGGGGTAATTGTGAACAATATTTTATGCAGTTTCTCATCCTCCTGCTACGGCATTTATGATTACATTTTGCTATTTTTGATTTTGATACAGTAGATGGATTTTAAGGTGAGAAATTATGAAATATTAATCCTTTTTAATTACCATTTGATCAGCTAGGAGATCTGATATAATTATGGTATAAAATTTAGAAATTGTACAGAAGTGCTGACTTCTATAAGCGAAATATAGTACTATAATAAATATAAATATGAACCAATCTACCTTCTATTATATATATTAACGTCCTGGCACGATATTTAGGAGCGTCACATTTTGCAGGTCGTTTATTGAAATTTCAACCCACCTATAGTTAACATATTGTACTATAAATGAAAACCTATCAACTTCCTGTTAAATCCTAACTTCCTTTGGCACGATATTTGCAATGGGTCACATTTTTCATGTCGTTTTTGAGCGAAACGAATCCAACTGAAACATATCCATGGTCATAATCAGCGGTGACGTAAAAAATGACAAGTACATACCTATTTATTTTTATTTCTTCTTCTTTTTTTTTTTAATTTTAATAATAAGGTTCTTCTAGTAAGACCGAATTATCTGATATAAAGTTTGTTTTTGAATAAAGAAATAAAAACAATATAGATCTGTAAAAGTGTAGCTATTTCATAGTACATCATAAAATATGGCTTAGTTTTCAGTCTCTTTGAAAAAAAAAAAAAAAAAAAAAAAAAAAAAAAAAAAAAAAAAAAAAAAAAAAAAAAAAAAAAACTGGTCATAATATACCCTGTTATAATGATAATACACATCATCATAATTTTAATAGAGCTTTTAAAAGGGTAAATCTTTAAATTGAATATGAATCAATATACATAAAACACATTTTAGTGTTTAAAAGTTTGACACAAAAGACACCGTGTTTAAATAAAAATGCCTGAGCTCCAAAGAGAAAAGTAATTTTTTTTTTAAAAAAGTTTAGCTTTAGAAATAGTAAGAAAAGAGAATATATAATAACTGTATAAGTCCCAAAAGAGAATTACCATCACAGGAGAAGAATGTTGGACAGATGGGACTTATTAAGTCCTTAGGGAAAAAAGATTTTGGAAGTACATATACTTTCTCCTTTAAGGGTTAGACCAAATTCCTCTCCATTTTTGAGTTATAATGTATTATTATTATTTTATTTCAGACTGCACCATCCATTCTTTTGTTAATCATACAACAAAATAATAATTTTAGGTTCTTATACTTATTAAGTACAACATTTAAAAAAAATAAACTGACTATTGGTGTGGCACAGCTTCCTCACTTAGTTACTTTCGATAAACTATAAAAGTTTCATTGAAATTAGATCAGTACTTTTGAAGCTAAAGGTGCAAATAAATCTATGTTTTTTACGAATGTGGAAGAGAAACTGATTAGCAGAAGGTTTATAATTATATATGGAACGTTTGCAACAGTGGGCTAATTATGACCCAAGGTGTTGGTTTCTTCTAAGGCTCCAGAAGTGAACAACTGGTAGTGGGGATGAGTGACGTCACACGGCGACCCTCGATACTGTCCCTCACAACATTCTCTATAGTCTTCCTACACTAACATGAAAATCTTGCCTACTTATATAATAACATAATGCAATATATATATTACCTCCATCATTATTTAATAGATGATGCTATTTCATTTAAATATAATATTCGCTTGTGTAATTGTAATTTATTAGAATAATTTAGTAGATAAAACAAGCATATTTACCTTTTACATACATAACATTGTATATTGTAAAAATTAAAACTCTTTGAACCGTAGTTGACATAGTTTTTGTTAACATTAAAATTATAATTTATTATAGTTTTACTTGTTTAAAACAGAATATTATAGAATTTATTATATTGAAAATATTAAGTAATTTACAATTTTAAGGATTAATTAATTAATTTAGAAAATCTGAGGGGAGACACACATTCTATTTATACATGTTATATTTATTTCTATAGGTTTATTCCCACAGAAAGGAAGA
>KZ651504.1:395302-413313 GCA_001010745.2 Gerris buenoi
GGGGGGGGGGGTGTCTTTTTAGGTAAGTGGTAAGAGTCCCTCAGAGTTAAAATATAACAAATATGAAGATGTTTTAAGCACAATTTTGCCTGAAGTCTGGGCAATAATCTTGCAAGGATTGACTTGTTTGCTAGAAGCGATGATACGGGACACTATCTTGCATAAACGTGTAATTTAGCATTTGATCTTCAATTTCAGGCAACATTGTTCTTAACACATCTTCAATGTTTGTTATATTATAACACTGAAGGACTCCTACCTCTTACCTACAAAGAACCCTCCTCCTTCTACCATATGGTAATCTATTCTATCAAAACTATTAGACCAAACAACGATTACTACCCGGAGAACGACTTTTTTCAAGACCCTATTTCAAACCGTCATTACATGGCTTTAACCCAATATTTTTTAAAGTTATGATATGAAATTTAAAGTAGAAGAATGTAATTTGCAGACTCCGCAAACCCCATATCTCTATCTATTATATATGCTGAGCTATGTGTTCAAAAAAATGCAGTTTTTTTTTGCCCACCCTGTATATAAATTTCCCCGAGAGCTACACACTGAATTACAAACAAACCAACCTAAATAAACGAATTTACATTAAATGGCTTTGCAAAAGTTACGTGCAAATTTTTTACTGTTTTTGGGTGTAGCATGAATAAATTTTAGCGTCAAATTTTTTACACGGGATATTATTTTTCTCAACATGTAGGTCAAAATCAGCCCAGTAGCTTAGGCTCCAGGCGTTTCGAATTTGGACAGACCATAGATGACATTTTTAAAAACCACTTTTTTGGACTCGGGGGACCTCAAAAAGTGTAAATCAATCAAAATGTCTAAATCGAATTTTCGTGCTACATCAATACTTTCTCTTTGTACGAGAAAGTAAAAACAGAAGGAAGTTACAATCTAAAGAAGGTATATGGAATATTCTGTTTAGACTGTTACTCCTCTTATAAAAACTGAAGTTTGATATTCCTTTGTTCCAAAGAACACTAAACATACCTTCGCCTTAATAGATATTAGATAAAGGAATGTATAAATAATTCGTCCATTTATTTAAAAAAAACAAACAAAAAAAAAAAACATTGAGGGGTAACAATCTTAAGAAAAACCAAAATGTCGATAATTGGATTCAATGCCCAAAAACATATCATATCCACGATCCAATCTTTTTCCATAAAATTGGAACATGGTTCTCTTTTACATTGCAATAATGTAGAAATTTGATTATTGATAAAGCACCACTCTGATCCATTGTTAAGATCTATCGGAGTATAGAGTTAAAAATTACGTTTTATGTTGTTCCAACGCTAAAATCACCTTTTAGACACCATTACAGACTAACAAGCATGACGGTGCATTTAACAGCGAGATTTGGTAATGACATGCGGCTTTACTTGTCAATTATCAGGTAATGTTTGACGCGTCCTCTTACAACTGAAAATACGTAATATTACAGGATCTAATGTATTCTATACGTCATGGACAATGACAACTTTCAATTTGTTATGCATTAGCAAAACAAAAATAATAGTAAATATTTTTTAAAAAATCTTTTAAATTTTCTGTAAATTGTCTTATAAAGTTATGAATCCCCTCTTGTGTTGAGGTGGGCCTACATCAAAACAAGAAGCACAAACCAATTCTTGTAACGGAAACAAATAAATAAACAAAATTGTCAATGATTATGAACACAAATAAACTAAAATAAAAGGTAATCATCACATATTAGTGTGGCACATAGCTTCCTTCCGTCCTATTTCGTAAAATTTAATAATTTCTTGCTTTTAAAACTTGTTATTATACAATTTATATCATTTTTCCAAATTAACCACTTCTCTAAAAAAAAACAACCAGAAAATAAAATTCTCTGCGAATTAGTGTGGCAAATAGCTTCCTCGCGTCCTATTTCATAAAATTTAATGATTTATTATTTAATAATAATTTATTATCCAATTTATTTCATTTTTCCCACGTTTTGAATTTGGATAAAATTGTTTTGATTTTTTATATGTATTGAAGTATCAATGTAGCAAAACTTAAACAGTGCGCAGACAGTTGCAATTAACCGGGGGTACCTGCGGGCTTCTTTCGTTGAACCATCAAAATTTAATAAAATCAGACGTGTACTTTTGAACAGGTGTAAATAAATTTATGGTTATACGCATGTAAAAAAGAGAAATAAATAAGCCCAGAAGGTTGAAACTTATATCGAACTAACAACGGGCTGATTTTGACCTAACATCCAAATTTAGACGAGTAGTTTTCAAGATACGCTGGTTCGCAAAAATTAAGTGACAGAACGACAGGCAGACACGAAACCAAAAATGTTCCCTCATGTCTGATACAGATTTCTGTCTTGGAATTTTTGAAATCGGGGATCTAAAATTTTTTTTCATTCTTCAGAACGATCACATAGCTTCAGGAACGATCACATAGCTTCAGAACGATCACATAGCTTCAGAACGATCACATAGCTTCAGAACGATCACATAGCTTCAGAACGATCACATAGCTTCAGAACGATCACATAGCTTCAGAACGATCACATAGCTTCAGGAACCTTCGGTAAACTCGGAAACAAAAAGTCTAAATATAGAAAGCTGTAGAGCAGTATAACATTTCAATTTCAAAAGCACTAATTAATTAAACACAAATAGTATGATTATTTAATTAGCTGGGATATAAAAAAGCTAAATATCATTTTGTCAAATGGTTTCCCTAAAATCCACTGGGTAGTAGTAAATAAGCCAAATTAATTTAAGATGTGAAATGGAGATCGATATTCCACACACATATCGACACTAGACCTGTGAAATATTCCTACCTAGGTCATTTCGAGAGAGTCTGGCAATGGAATTATGACGGAGATGGATTATCAATTTTATCAACGCTGAGTGCAAGATAATACAACACCTTTCAATACATCTTTCTACTCAGTTTCTATTGTTAGTGAGGCATACCAGTCCAGGCCTGTAAAATCAGACAAACAATGAAAAATTTGGTCCTTCAAAAATAACTTACCTACAGTAGAAAGAAACTTGGATTACTAGAATTAAATTAAGAGGGATAATAAGATATCACGGGTTTTCAGATGAAATACAAATAAACATTGATCTTTGATCCTAACGGGTTCAGGCCAGAATCCGGCCCTTATTAACTATTTTAAAAGGTGCACACGGCTAATAAAAAATACGTTTTCATGATGCTGAAATACGGATCGAATCCTGATTTGGGATGTAACAAACTGATGTTTCCATGGGTAGTTTTGAATCCGTACGTTTAGTACGTTTTCAATAAACCAATCAGCTGATTAAATATACTTTTTCTAGTTTACTTTGATAAAGGTTATGGATATTTTTGTTACCTTTACATTTTATAACCAGGTTTGTTGTGTTTGTGTTTTTGTTTTAAAAAAACAAACTGAAAATTACCAATAAAGGTTATGTTTCGCGGTTATGGTGCTCAGACTCACACTCCGCGCAAGTCAGGATCGAGTTTCATGGAAACTAAATCGTATTTAATGCGTATTGGATTCATGTTTCCATAGACACTTTGGATCCAAAAAACTGTGAACAATCCGTATTCAATACGTATTTAAACAACATGGTCCAGTTCTTAAAACCATCCACGAAAAAAAGAATTATGCTTCAAGGCAATGTATGCTTAAGGAGAAATTAAATTAGTTAAGTTACTTACAGCTAGAGTGTTCAGTCAAAATAGTTGAGTAAAATAAAACCACACACAAGTCTCAAACATACCTGAAACATAGAAAAAAAAAACAATTTAAATTTAACTTAACTTAAATTTAAAGTTAAAAAAAAAAAACAATTTAAACCTAATTAAATAATTATAGAATAATATGTACATATGAGAACTTTAATATTTTTAAGCTTGGTAGCCACGGCCTGTGGCTTGACGAGCCTGACTCGAAGTATGTCTTACCACGAATTGTAGAAACATATTTGGCTCGATATGGGTTGACTTATCACATTAATGATTGGACAGACCACAAGCCAACAAGCACGAGAGGCTTGCCAAGTCACGAGTCGCGGGAACATACTAGACTTAATATTAATATGGCTTGACTTGTCACGATAATTTCTACTTTTTTTTGTGCCAATTGAACAAACCTGGGCTAGGGTTGAAGATAATATATTATGTCCATTAACCATGACTCCCCTCCTAGTTGTATAACAAACAAAAGTGTCATCATCATGGTTTCCAGGCTGAAACCTGGTGGCGCCACTCTTTCGAGAAGCTTCCCATTTGTTTAAACAATGCTGGGTTGACATTGAGTGGGGCCTGGCCCGGGAATCAAACTCTGAGATGTGGTCAGAAGCGGTCACCCATCCATCTTCTGACCATGCTCGAGGCTGCAGAACTTGCCTTATCGCAAGGCGAGCGCTTCAGCCTCCAAGCCCTCTAGTATTATGCCCCCTCTAATGCCCTTTAGTATTATTTCAAAAGGTATTTAAACATTTAAATAAAGTTTGAATAAATTAAATGCAAATTTAATTATTAAATCTCTAAATCCAAGTTTATTTAATTATATAAACCAAATTCAATCAACTGACAAATAATAATTAAAAAATAATTAAAATAGAGTTCATAAGAAGTATTTATCTTAATTTAGACAGTGTAATTAAAATTAAATATTTATTTGTTACGCTGGTCGATGTTACCTGGTATAACATTCTCTATGTTAACATTTTATTTTACTTATTTTTTCGAGTTATTTGAATAAAACTCTAGTTTTATTTTTTTAATGGCAAGAGCTAGAGTACGAGATAAACCTACTATATAACTAGTCTTGCAATTAGAATTGATTTTTACAGAATTAGAAAATTGAAAAGAGAGCCAATGAGAACTGGAGATTTTGACTTCTAGAAGGCCAGATGACACAATCTCGACCACTCATTGCATCATCTCTACTCAATATTTATTTCTATTTTATCTCTAATCCATCTTTATTTCAATTTTCCTTGACTTTCCAAATCAATTCTAATTATGAAACTACTATAAATTGCATACAATACATCACGAATGAAGGGGTTATTTTGAATGAAAGTCCTTTGTGGTTTTGGTTTAAATAATTTGTTTAATTTTTCAAAGCTTTCGCTTAGGGAGCCGAAGCTTCATCAGTGATCGAATAGAGTGGAAAACACAAAAATAAAAGATAAAATAGACATGATGTATTTTAATACAACAAAAATTTTTAACGAACTATTTAGTAAATANTATAAGATATAAGTGTTGCTTAAAACCATGGAATATTATTGTAGAAAATAAATATATTACCTATTTACGCAAAAAGTTAAACAGTTTTTATTTTTGTTTTTTTGTGTAAAGTTTACAAATATATAAGATATAAGTGCCGCTTGAAACCATGAGATAGTGATCCCGGCTCGGCTGAAATGAGATCTTTTTTTTTTTATTCAATACAAGTAAGTTGATATAAAAACTCTCTACTCTTTGCAATTAAGAAGGTATAGATATTTCATATTTTCACAGAGGTACATAGTTTGTACTTTATTTTTCTTATTTAGCAAATAGTTAAAGTGTTAAAGTGATTTTAAAAGGTCTAAAATCGAAGAAAAAATAAAACAGCCTAAACCTTTTTACCTCCACCCCCGATTGTCGACCTTTTTCTTTTCAAAGATGTGCAGATGTTTTCCAGTCTTACTACCCCCCATAACAATAGAGACACCCAAGACTTAAACCGTCCCTCCGTACCTTTTTACTCTATGGCAAACCCTTAACTTTCATATCATCGTTCACTAGCATAGTATAAGAAGAAACAAGAAAATATCGAAGAATGACCACGTGGGGGGTCGGGTCATATATATATATATATATATATATAAATATATACTTTATCAATAAGTATTAGAGTATAACTTGAAAACGCAAAAGTATAACTAGAAAACCTTCTTCATTTCAAATTCCGTAATCTGTAGAGACAAGCCCCTGTGTCCTACTCTATAGCAGACCCTAGAGTAAGAAAATCTATCCTTCATGTCACTCTATAAAAGGGTTAACCCTGTACCGGCTCTATATCCCTTAACTATCTAAAGGTCAAGCATTTAAACTTATTTACTCGTACATCTCAATTTTGACGTTTCCCATACAAGAAAAAAATCGATCTATATGTTTAGGGTCCTGAACCTCATAAATAACTTACAAAGGTCAGAGTAAAGAGATAAAGTTTTAACTATACTATATATAGTTTGCTGTAAGAGTGTAAACTGCGGAATAACATGCGTCGTTTCTCTCTTGATGTAATTGATTACACTCGGTAGACGTAATTAAAGAAATCCCTCTTGGTTCGGTTATTAAATATCTATGCTATGCATGCTTCCAAGCTTACCTAAGACAACGAAAGCTATGTGATATTGAAGAACAAATTTTTTTTTCCAAAATTTTAGCAAAGAAATCCGTTTCAGACATTCGTGTCTGTTTGCAGCATGATATCTTAAATAGGTTATAAACAGCATTAGCTCATTGTTGGTGTCATATAGGTTTCAACCTTCAGTACTCATTTGCTTATCTGCCGCATGCGCAATAGTTATTTATGCACCTAGGGAGTAAAGTAAGCCATTATTCCCTGAGCGAAAAAAGTTGGTTCTTGAGGCGAAGCCGAAGGAACCATGGTCCCTAAATTCCGAGGCGAAGCCGAGGGAATTAGAGTTTTTCATTCCCGAGGCACAGCCGAGGGAATAACACTATAGAGGGAATAACACCCTTCGCGATATAATATATATCGCGAAGGGAATAATGGCACTTTACTCACGAGGTATATACAATATTTTATCTTCAGTAGGTAGTAAATTCACATTTTCGTCCATTGCACAGTTTTTATTTATTATTTTAATAAATAAAATAATTATTAGCACTTTAAAAAGCAGATATAAGAAGTTTAATATTAATAATTAATATAAAAATTCCATTTTTCAAAACTGGTCTCATTTTCAATTTGTTTGTTTCTGTATTCTTTATCTTAGTTGTATCTATGTGCAAAATTTAGGGAAGATTGAATGACGGTAAGTGGTTCAAAATTGGGGTAATAGGTGTGCGATGAAACTTAAAAAGCAAAGAAATATAACGCCATTTTGTTTTTTTATTTTTATTATTTTGGTTTTTGTATTCTTCATCTTAGTTGTTTCTATGTGCAAAATTTGGAGAAGATTGAATGACGAGAAGTGGTTCAAAATTGGGGAATAGGTGTGCGATGAAACTTACAAAGCAAAGTAATATAAGACCAGTAAAAATAAATAAGAATTGGAATTAAACTCAAATAGAAGGTTATTTAGATGCAGGTTATAAACAAACATAAACATGATCGTAAAAGCAGTGACGCCAATCTGATTTCAACAACTTCATTACATTAACCATTCATTTTCTACTATTAACAAAATAATTAAGTGGCAATCTTTACTTTTTCGCCCTACTTTTTACTTTTACTCCCTACTTTTTGATTTAGGGAAGAAAAGACCTGCTTTAGTCCCTCCAAACTAATCCAAAATCATAACTTTTTCTTCCTACTGGAGATAAAAACATTTATTTACACCTATCGAAGAACTCATATAATATTTATGAAATTCGGATGGTTTGTCAAAAGTAGCCCGCAGATGGCCCCAGATTAATTTCAACCGTCTGCGCTCTTTAATTGCTGCTAAATTGATTCTTTAATTTATATAAAACATCAAAACAAAGATTAATGTTTTTAAAAATATGGTGGGGAGGAGAATTAATGAAATTGGGCATAAATGGGCCAAAATGGGCTTTAAAAGCATTAAATTATTAAAGTATATGAAATATGATGCGGAGAAGCAATGTGCTAAACTAATTGGCAAAGTATGAAGCCTACAGTACTTGTTTATTGTTTGTTCTAGTTTTATTGTCAAGATTCAGCGATCATTGAACTTCAGTAAAAGTTAATTTTGTTACCTGTTCTAATTCTGAGGCACATAGCTTCTTCGCATCATATTTCGTAAAAATTAAAGATGTTATACACTTGACATTGTAAAATGTATTAAATTCTCTCCCCGTTTTTTAAATCTGTCAAAACATGTGGTAGAAACAAATGGGAGCAGAGGGTTGAAATTTAGGGAGACAGCATGACCGAAGTGCTCTAGGCCAGCGGTTCCCAAACTGTGGTACGCGTACCACTAGTGGTACACGGGATTGTGTCCGGTGGTACGCGCCACATAAATATGTGTGGTTGTTAGGAGTGTATTCATCCCTTATATACCTCAATCCCAAGAATAGCAGGTTATTTTTCAAAATCGAAGTGTTTCTGCCCATAGCTTCCTCAGAAACTCAGCCCCATCACGCCAATACATTGTTCGTTTGAGCCAATATTTTCCAGCACATCCAACACATTAACCCGCCTAGCTCATCCCTAAACACTTACTCAAAAGCAGACGACTTTCATCAGACAAACGTTCTCATATACGAGTTAATTATAACTTAGCCATTGTTAATTAATATTGAAAATTTCATCAAAATTTATCATAATAATAACTTCTCCCGGGCGGAGAATCGAACCTGGGCTCTCTCCGTCCGCGTTTTAAGCTATTTTCTCGGGAACTAGATTTTTCCCGGGAAAACGGCTTATCTCGTTAGATTCGTATTTAAATTGAATACATTTTAGATTTTTTTTTTTATCAAAATCGTCAGAACCATTTTTCAGATTTTTTTTTTTTTTTCATGTTTTTTTTAGTGTTTTTGGGGGTAGTGCCCCCAAATTTGTAGCTAAAATTCATTTCTATATTTCGCCTCGGGGTATGATTTTTCTGAACATCTATGCCAGATTTCGTCAAAAACGGCCCAGTAGTTAGGCTCTAGGCATCTGCACAGACGACAGACGACAGCCAGACATTTTTTAAAAACCACTTTTTTGGACTCAAAAAGTGTAAATCCATCAAAATCGAATTTTCACGCCATCACAACACTTTCTCTTTATATGAGAAAGTTAAAACAATGATACAGTACTCTAGTCTGGTACAACTTAAATTTAAAAACTTATATTGCATTAAAAAAAATGTGATATGCCTACCCTTTTTATATTGAAGAATAGCCCTATGTTTTGTTTTTAAACCTTTAAAACTCAAAATTTTTCATCTGTAAAAACGCCCTGGTTGTTCGTGTATAAAAATCAGTGGTACATGAAAAAGTCAAGACATATGTAGTGGTACGCCACCAAAAAAGTTTGGGAACCCCTGCTCTTATAGGCTATTAGTTCTTAACCGGGGGGCCTCGAAAGATATTTAGGTACTATATATATTATTATATTTGGAGATTTTAAGGGGGCCGTGGTTACCAACTGCTCTAGGCACTCTCCCAGGTCAATGAATCTAGGCGAATCAAGGTTGTAGGTTCGATCCCGTGCCTTGATACTCTGATTTAAACTGCTCACTAATAACCACAACATACTCGTTTAGGAGGTACAATGTACAGAGGTATGATGTGGAAAGTTGCTGGACTTTCCACCACGGGGTAAAATGGGCCCAGTGTGGCCTCATTGCTAGTTTCCAACATGCAGTTCGACTTTCCGTCACACCACTACTACTATATGACACCAAAAATAATAATTATTAGGCCGATTATAGCCTGAATTCCATTAATATCAGACGAGTAGTTGTTAAGACATGTCGGTAGTCCTGGAATTATAAATGTTCCCTGATGTCTGACACGGTTTTATTGTCATGGATTTTTTTTTGAAATTGGAGACATAAAAAAAATGTTAGTTCTTATGAACGATCACATAGCTTTCGTTTCCTTCTGTAATCTCGGAAGCAATAACATCTTAAACTTATTAAAAAATACTTTTAAACTAATAGAAAATTAATTAAAAAGTTCAATAGTATTACTGAAGTCTAATCCTTTATATAATCGAGTAGTGTCCCGACGACGGCGACGACTCACCTCTAAATGAATTTTAACATTAAAAATTTATAAGCTTTAAGCTGGGATCGAACCAGTGACTTCCTGCACTTCAGCCGAAAACGCTACCACTACGCCATTCCTGTGTAATGAATGTCCATGCATAAAACTTATTATAACTAGCTCTTTTTTTAACCATATTTATTCTGCCCGTTGCCACGGGCTTAACGGCTAGTTGTTTATAAAATAATAAGATATATAGCCAACCAACTGATATATTATATATAACTGAATATATATAAATAACTGAATATATAAATTCATCTTATAATTTATGAGTAAATCAAGTAAAGAGTTTAAAAGAGCTTTTATAAACGCTGAAGTGTATGGATGAAGTACGTCATCACAATGAAGATGTTTGAACGCATGTTCGCTATAAGCACAATGGACTTAAAAGTGGCTCCAAGGGTCTATGAATAATCCAGTGAAGAAGCTTCGCCATTATGAATTTGAGCTCCAAAAATATTACTATGGAATATTAGTGAATCAAAACAAAATACGTGTGGTATCGCGGGACACCTGGTAGTAAAAAAGTTCCTCAAACTTTTCATTGCATACAAATTATAAAATCACAGTGCTAAAAATACGATGTTAACTACTTATTCATGGTGGAGTCACAAAAGAGAAAACATTAACCAACTTTTTTACTTATCGGAGTTAAGGTAAGATTTAAAAAAAAATCATTTTTTTAACATAGAAGCGAACGTCTTGCAATAAATATGTATTGAATATTGATAAAATATTTAATCATGATGAGTTGATAGTTAAAGAGGATGGTTGTAGTAACAGGGAACAGGACTGTTTCTTACTGTTTCTTACATACACGGCTTACTCAATTTTAAATATTATAAAATAATATCTTCACTACACAAAAAGTTATGCAGGTTGAAATTTTACATGCGTGTTTCAAGCGTACTTAAGACAATGTGGATGAAGTTTTATTAAAATTGTTAGAACGTATGATATCGGTAAAAAAGTTTTCTCTATTTTAAAGGTTTAGGTCCACTTTAATAAATTTAGCGATCTGTAATACTTCATGGCATTGTCGGTGTTGACTAAAACAAAATATTTATAAAAGTTGTTTGTCACGCTGAATAGACGAAGTTAGAATTTTTTTGCCGTCCTAAAATTGCAATTTTACATTTGGACAGCTTGTGCGGATAACGTTGTCTAAGTAACTCGTTCTGGGCATTGGTAAAATGAACATGTGTACCAAATTTCATTTAACTCGGTCAATTTTTACTCAAGTTATCGTCATCGGTCGGTTTTGTAAACGTTGATTTTGTGACGGTGGTTCTATCCGGATTCACTCCCAGGCTCCGAACGTTGTACAGTGCCATAAGGAACTTTGTTCCAATTATAAATTACTAGCCATTAGGCCCGCGGTAACGGGCAGAATAATAAATATGGTTGAGAAAAAGAGCTGAGAGATAATTAGTTATAATTAAAATAGATATTTAAAGAGATATTTACTGTTTAAATAGTAATTTTTATGCAGTTATAATTAAAACATTTAAATAGGAAGTTTTGTGCTCAGATATCCGTTACATAGGTATGGCGCAAACGGTTTAGTATCTGGCTTACTCCCAGTAGCCCCGGGTTCGGTCCCAGCTTATGGCACATAAATTTTTAACGTTATAAATCATTTAGAGGTGAGTCGTTGTTGTCGTTGTCGGGACACTACTCGATTATATAAATTATATTCTTAAAGTCTATATACAAGTTAAAGGTTAAATGTTTTTGAAGCAACTGAGTGTTTTGAAATTTTAGATTTAGTATTTTGTATTCATGAAAAAAATTCTTATTAAATAAGAAATAAATTGGGGAAAAAAGCATAAATTGGAGAAATGTTATTTTATTTGTGCATCCTGGCGTATATGAAAGAAAATATCTTCACTTTGTCAGTCGCAATGGAAAAATATCGTCGGAAGCTCGGACGGATATTCCCTTTGAGAGTGCCGAAGGGTCGAAGGGTCGCTTTTTACTCAATTAATTCCCTGTGAAGCGACCCTTCCTGTCGCAATAGATAAGTACTTGTTGCGCTCTCCTTCATAATCCCTCCAATATTGGACATTTTCAAAGGCTTCGACTTTCTCGCTTTTCACTGATAAAGTAATATTAAAAAAAAGTGTTTCCAAATGGTGACAAAAAATGAGAATTATAATAAATTCCTTTTCAAGTTATTACCGACTGGAGAAAGGATAATATAATTTAAAAAAAAAAATTGTTCAGGATCATTTTAATTAACATATTAAATTTTATTTCAAAAATATTCTCATAGTTAAAACTCTACAATTTATTTTGTTTCTCGATCAAGTTTTTTGTTTCTCTATTAAGTTGTTTGTTTCTCTATCAAGTTGATTGTTACAATCAAGTTGTTTTTTTCTCTGCCAAGTTGTTTCTCTCTCTACCTAGTTGTTTCTCTCTCTACCTAGTTGTTTGTTTCTTTCTCTATCAAGTTGTTTGTTTCTCTATCAAGTTGTTTGTTTCTCTATCAAGTTGTTTGTTTTTCTATCAAGTTGTTTGTTTCTCTATCAAGTTGTTTGTTTCTCTATCAAGTTGTTTTTTTCTCTATCTAGTTGTTTGTTCTATCAAGTTATTTCTTTTTCTATAAAGTTATTTCTTTTTCTATAAAGTTGTTTCTTTTTCTATAAAGTTGATTGTTACTATCAAGTTGTTTGTTTCTCTATCAAGTTGTTTGTTTCTCTATCAAGTTGTTTTTTTCTCTGCCAAGTTGTTTCTCTCTCTACCTAGTTGTTTGTTGTTTGTTTCTCTATCAAGTTGTTTGTTTCTCTATCAAGTTGTTTGTTTTTCTCTCAAGTTATTTGTTTCTCTCTCTAGTTGTTTGTTTCTCTATCAAGTTGTTTTTTTCTCTATCTAGTTGTTTGTTTCTCTATCAAGTTATTTGTTTCTCTATCAAGTTGTTTGTTTCTCTATCTAGTTATTTGTTTCACTATCTAGTTGTTTGTTTCTCTATCAAGTTGTTTGTTTCTCTATCTAGTTGTTTGTTTCTCTATCAAGTTATTTGTTTCTCTATCAAGTTGTTTGTTTCTCTATCAAGTTGTTTGTTTCTCTATCAAGTTGTTTGTTTCTCTATCAAGTTGTTTGTTTCTCTATCAAGTTGTTTGTTTCTCTATCAAGTTGTTTGTTTCTCTATCAAGTTGTTTGTTTCTCTATCAAGTTGTTTGTTTCTCTATCAAGTTGTTTGTTTCTCTATCAAGTTGTTTGTTTCTCTATCAAGTTGTTTGTTTCTCTATCAAGTTGTTTGTTTCTCTATCAAGTTGTTTGTTTCTCTATCAAGTTGTTTGTTTCTCTATCAAGTTGTTTGTTTCTCTATCAAGTTGTTTGTTTCTCTATCAAGTTGTTTGTTTCTCTATCAAGTTGTTTGTTTCTCTATCAAGTTGTTTGTTTCTCTATCAAGTTGTTTGTTTCTCTATCAAGTTGTTTGTTTCTCTATCAAGTTGTTTGTTTCTCTATCAAGTTGTTTGTTTCTCTATCAAGTTGTTTGTTTCTCTATCAAGTTGTTTGTTTCTCTATCAAGTTGTTTGTTTCTCTATCAAGTTGTTTCTTTTTCTATAAAGTTGTTTCTTTTTCTACCAAGTTGTTTGTTTCTCTATCAAGTTTTTATTTTTTTATTTTATTTCTTGATGGATAATTATAAAAGGTTAGCTATGCTGTAGTGAAATCATTAAACTTTGACTTATAAATTAATGGCAATGAAAAATTTAAATGAAGTTTTCTCTCACTCCTAAAGGAACATTGAACAATAAATATATAACTTGAGAGCTGATTGAATAAAGTATTTTAATTATAATTTAATATAAAGTGTTTCAAATTTTATAATCAGTTTAAAATACTGTATTTTTTTGTACCAGATAATATTCAGAGTTGTACACGAGTAATGACATGAATTGCTTCACTGAGGAAGGGAATATTCTTCAGTTTTTCTTTGTTTCCCGACTGAAATATACGAAGTAATTTCCGACGGATTCCTAATTGTTTCCTTTGAGCCTGCAAAAGCGAATTAACATTTGAACTTTAAAGAGTTCAGAATTCGAACCACGTCTTCTTTTTATTATTTATTTAACAAATTTAGTTCAACAAAGTTAAGGTGAAAAAATAAAAAATAAAATATTCAGGTGGAAAGAAAACCTTTAGAAGTTAAAAATCTAACAAAGAGGGAACCATCAAAGGAAAAAAGATTAAACGATAAAATATTTAACATTATGTTTTATAATAGAAATTCACAATATTGAGAAATTATACCTAAATAAACTTTAATAAATCTAATCTAAACTGGAAGTAGGATGTCACATAAAGAACGCCAAATTTTTTTAAAAAAATGAAATATTGATCAGTTAAATTACTTAAATTTTCGTAGAAAATCAAATATTATGTTAATCTTCCGATTTAATCATAAAACAAAAAAATATCCGATGAATAACGTCCTCCTACGCTTAGTCTTTGTCTCTCTTGATGAAGTTCGCAATAACTACGGAGCCGGTATACGGATACGGATGCCAGCTTCGCCGAGGGTCAAAAGGCTGTACCGCCCTTTGAGGTTAGGAAAAACAGTAAAATTAAAATTACTCTAGTTCTAAGCGAGATATCAAAAATCTAATCACAGGCTTCATTCCTAATTTTAATTCTGCACAATTTGAGCCCTATTTCAACTTCCTATGATAAATGATACAGCCGCCATTTCAATACAACTAGTTTTATCGCTGTATTGAAATGGCGCCTGTACTATTTATCATAGGAAGTTGAAATAGGGCTCAAATTGTGCAGAATTAAAATTAGGAATGAAGCCTGTGATTAGATTTTTTATATCTTGCTTAGAACCAGAGTAATTTTAATTTTACTGTTTTTCCTGACCTTAAAGAGCGGTAGAGCCTTATGACGCTGGCTCAACTATCAAGTCGAAACAACTCGAGGTCGTGAGTTCGATCCCATGTCATGATGCTTGAATTGCATCTATGAATCGCGAACGGTGCAGGGTGAAGGACACCCCTATGTATGGGACACTTTTCCCCCACTCTTTGACGCCCGCTTATAAAGATTTATACTAATGACCACACTATACTCGCTTCGGCGGTGCAATGTAAAAATGTATGATGTGGGAAGTAGTTGGAACTCTCTACCACGGGGCGTAAAAAAGGGCCTAAGTGATGGCCTAATTGGAAGGTTCGAACAAGTGTTTCGTCCTACCCGTTCTAGTAGCAAGTACTAGACTACTACTACTACTACTACTACTACTACTACTACTACTACTACTACTACTACTACTACTACTACTACCCACCGTATTTATTTTTGAAGCAGTAAATACAACAGTGTGATACTCGGTTGTCTCAAAGAACTTTGGACTATCCCGCTGTCTTAATAGTTATTAACTTTGTTACCCATCCTTATCACCCATATTATCAACATTTTACACGGTTATAAATATAGATGGCTAACAAAGCATGAGGTAAGGGTTAATTTTACTTTATTTCCCATCACTTTATTTATTTATTTATTTATTTTTTCAACGATTACCGATCACAATCATAAACTTACCCTTTTTTTTGCAGAAAATTCGAAAAATCCTATTTGATTCAATATTCAATTGATCACACTTTTTTCGATGCCTTAAAATGTATTATATATGCTTTATATAAGATTAAATTGTTTTTCTGATTATGTCCTAAAACCTCGTAAGATGTGTATGTGACATTAAACCGGGGTAGTTTTGTTTTTGTTGATGTTGATATTTGGTTTAATAAGGTGGAAGAAAAGTTTTCAGGATGGAAGAATAAAGCTGTGCTTAACATTATACTTGCCTTATGGATAGAAACCAGTTATAGAACAGCTATAATAACTGTTAGAAACAAACTCGAAGGTCAAATTTACTTAATTCTTTATCCTGAAAGTCAATAACCAAGTTCCAACAAAACTTGCGTCCAATATCTAAGTATAAAGGCCAGTTTATATTTGTTCAGGCATCAGTTTTCGACCTTTTAAGAGACGTAATAAAGACTAAGGATTAACCAAGATTTGAGGTACTTAAAAGCGAATCTCCACTGTTGGCATATCTTTCGATCTCTACAATTTAGGCCACAAAAGTATCAAAAACTTATGCCTCTACATCCAAAAAGAATATAATATTATTATAATTATTCTTCTGTAAGGAAGATTATATGTATAACAAGTAAGTTGTAGATACCTTATAGATAGATAAAGTTTAATTATATGTTCCAGAAAAAAAAATACATTAAATACGACGATAAATTGGACGAATGCCCAATTAATCTTTCCGTTTTGGTACTAGTCTATTCTAGAATGTTTGTGGTATTATCTTTTAATTAAAACCTGAATAGAGTAAGTTTTGTGACGGATAAAGAATGATTCATCGAAATCGGATGAAAATTGCGGAAGTTATGCGGGTGAGATCTCACGTTTGCACATACTTAGTGGCTAGGACTTAACTGATCAATATAAAATTCATATAGCATTACTATACGTTCGATCCCCAACTATCCTCCTAATTTGAGAAAATCAGACAGAGAAAATTAGGTCGCGAGAAATTAATGTTTGGAAAATGTGACGTTAGTGGCTGTGCTAATGCAACCATTGATCCACGAGCAATGAAATTCAGAGGGGGGATACAAATTGTGGAAGTTATGCGTGTGGCAAGGATTCGAGGACACACAGATACCAGACTAAATTTGTTCAGCAAGGTTTAAAGCGTAAAATGAAAGTGAAAATTTTGATATCGGAGGAAAAAAAAATTGTTCACCATCCAAAAGTGGACGCAATGCTTCACTACTATAGTACAATCGATGAACTAAAGAGTGTAATAAATGAAAATAATTAGATAAGTAGTTGGAGTACTAATGATTTGTTTAGCTTACACAGCAGATTCACTCAAAGAGGATCAATTCGTTGCACAATTCTACTACTTCAAAATTTACAGCTTTCTAGCTCACTAAGTTAATACTTCAAGTTAAAGCGACCACTTAGACTAACAATATTCTCCATCTTGAATCTAAATTTTAATCCTACAAAACACCACAAATTTTATTGAATTACAAGTCATCTTCGAATTCAAAAAAGAAGAATTTGAATAGGAAAGTAAAGTTGGATAATAGTTATATAATTCTAAGAATAGGAAGAAGCATTCAAGATGAGACATGCTTGACACTGCAAGCCACAAATCTCTTCCACTCGTCTTACATTAGTCTTTGAGTTGCAACAAGCAAATCGTTTTTCACTCTTTTCAACAAAAAAAAATCAGACATGATAGTGTAGTATTCAATTTGTCTTTTACATTAAACAGAAGACAAGAATGGCTGTCACTTGCCAAGCCAGTGCTGTCTTGAACTGACGCCTTGTCATTAGCTGGAGTTTTGACGGCAGTTGAACTGTCTTGTAAGACGGATGAACCCTCCTTTATCTCATCCCACTGTAATACATATCTTATAAGCTTCAACTTCGATCTAGAAAATTAAACTCTTACCAGACCATAGCTTTAACTTTCTCTTCTATACGTAGATCAGATGGTAAATCGCCAAAAATAAAATATAATATTAACATCTGAAACGTAATAATGTGGGTTGACTTGGCTTGGAAAAAAAAAATTATATTTTAACACTTAGTCCGTCTTCCGTCAATCCAAAAAAGTACCTCATAATCTGTAACGATAATTACAAATTTAAATTATTCAATTTTTAAGTTTTTGGTAGTATTCATACTACGGAGCGTTTAAATTTTAATTTAAATCAAATTATAATTACTATTTACAAAGGGAGACAGTCAGAGAAAAATAGACTTCAGCGTCGGGATTCGAACCACGGACCTCCCCCTCATTTCCAGTGTGCGGGTGCTCTAGCCAGTTAAGCTACACAGAAGAATACTTTCACCTGACAATATCGATACCTAATCCCGAATTAAGCTTTTTCAAATTTTTCCACAAGTCTTAGAAGTCAAGAAACGACAATAGAACTAGACCGAGAAATACGCTTGTAATTATAAAGTACTCAATTAGTACCTGTACTTAGTACAATCAATTAGAAATT